>JAJGRX010000597.1:0-114693 GCA_025461125.1 Carex kokanica | reverse complement strand
AATTTGTATACCGAAATAGTACTAACATTGGCTTCTTGCATTACTAAATAAGAGAAATATTTTTTATCTTTAAGAATAGTATGAGTTGTTGCACTGTCGACGAGACATATCTCTTCATTATTGATGTCATTGTTGACCAAAGGAATATTCATTCTTGAATCTTCAAATGGTAGAGCTCTCGTGCTGATAATGTGTTATAAATAAAGACAAAGAATAATAAACAAGATAGAGAACACATAAAAGATGGCAATATCTTTATTTATATTTTCTCATATATACAATACAAGATTACAAAGCCTCTATTTATAGGCTACAAATTAAATGAAAAGCCATTACAATAATAAGACATTGAATTCTAAATAGTAGTCGGATATGAATTCCAATAGTAGTGGGAGTAGTGGAGAAATGAATATTGGGAGTCATGGACATCCATATTAATAATTTTATTCATAACAGAAATCACTCTAGGTCGAATCTCTGAAGACTGAAGCGATCGAATCTCGTATCTTCTCTTCTCTTCTCCAAGTTGAATCTCACGGTCATGTCTCATCTGATTGGAGCTTTCAGTAACTTTCAATTTTATTTGTGCTTGTTTAATTTTCACTACTACAAAAAAACACACTTGCAATCGCCCGTTTACTATCGAGCATCCTTCGGCACCATTGGTGTATGTAATTAGGAGCAGCGCTGTAATTACTTGGAACTACCGACTGATGACGTTGAACCAACCGATGGTGTAGATGAAACCCTCCTTTGCCATCAGTTAAGTATAGTTGGCATTGAGTGACTCTTCGACATCGGTTTGATAGACGATAGTATTGACGAGGTGACTTTTATCATATGTTGTTTACATGAGCTGTTGGTGTCAATACAAAGCAATAATAACTCGTTACTATATTGAACTGATGACATATATTATTTGGGGCAACATTGTAGATAATTGGAGCCTCGGTTTTAGTATATACTACCTGCTCCATATATTGATCTGATGGTGGTGATTTTATATATAGAGCTACGCTTCACAAAGTAAAGCGAGTAATTATTTCACGTACTTAAAGGAATGTGGGATAGTCTCACAACTCAACCTCCAGGGACACCGCAATGGAACGGTGTTTCTGAGAGAAGGAATCAACTCTGTTAGACATGGTTCGTTCCATGATGAGTAACGCCACTCTACCAAAATCGTTTTGGGGCCACGCACTAGAAACTGCTGCACTAACGATAAATAGGGTTCCATCTAAATCAGTAGAAAAGACTCCGTACGAGTTATGGTTTGGAAGAGTTCCAAACATATCTTTTCTTAAAATTTGGGGTTGCGAAGTATTTGTCAAACGCCTGACGTCTGACAAACTTGGTCCTAAATCTGATAAATGCTTTTTCGTAGGGTATCCTAAGGAAACGAGAGGATATTACTTCTATTACCAATCCGAGAACAAAATAGTTGTTGCTCGTAATGGTATATTCTTGGAGAAAATTTTCTTACAAGAGGAAGTAGTGGGAGTAATGTAATACTTGAAGAAGTTCAAGATACATCACACAATATAATATCTGAACAAGATCAGATAAACCCACCACTTGTTACTTCAGCTGATGAGCATCTGGAAGAACCAAATCCACAAGTAGTTGTGGAAGAGGTTCTAGTCCCGAGCTCAGATACTTCGACTCAAGTTGAAGTAGAACTGAACCCACAAACAGTTGTGGATGAAGTTCAACAGCCAGAAGAACAAGTGCTACGTAGGTCAGCAAGGATAGTCCATGCACCTGAAAGGTACATGGGACTACACGAGATTTCAGTGTTTGACACTGAAGATCCACTGACCTATGCGGAAGCAATGGATAGACCCGACTCCGAAAAATGGCTGGAGGCCATGAGATCCGAAATACAATCCATGTATGACAACACGGTCTGGAACCTAGTTGTACCACTTGATGGGGTAAAACCCATAGATAAGTGGGTTTTCAAAAGGAAAAAGACATGGATGGTAATATGACTATATACAAAGCACGGCTAGTAGCGAAAGGTTTCAAACAAATTCTCGGTGTAGATTATGATGAAACTTTTTCGCCCTGGCTATGTTTAAGTCAATTCGGATGCTCCTAGCAATTGCCGCATTTCATGATTATGAAATATGGCAAATGGATGTCAAAACCGCCTTCTTAAATGGAAATTTAGAAGAGGACGTGTATATGATACAGCCCAAGGGTTTGGAAGATCCAAAGAATGCTGGGAAGGTGTGCAAGCTTCTTAAATCCATTTATGGATTGAAGCAAGCATCAAGGAGTTGGAATCTTCGATTTGACGAGAGTCAAAAAGTTTGACTTCGTCAGATGCGAAGAAGAACCTTGTGTTACAGAAAAACTAGTGGGAGTGCCATCGCCTTTCTAATCTTATATGTAGACGACATACTCTTGATGGGAAACGATATTCCGTTATTGCAACAAGCCAAGACTTTATTAAAGAAAGTGTTATCGATGAAAGACTTGGCGAGGCAGTCTATATATTAGGCATCAAGATCTATAGAGATCGATCGAAAAGACTGATAGGATTGAGTCAAAGCATATACATTGACAAAGTGCTGAATCGGTTCAGCATGCAGGATTCCAAAAGGGAATACCGCCAATGAATCATGACATAAAGCTTAGCAAGACTCAGTGTCCTTCGACAACTGATGAGCGAAGCAACATGAGTAAAGTACCATATGCTTCGGCTATTGGCTCTATCATGTACGCCATGTTGTGCACTCGCCCTGATGTCTCGTACGGTTTGAGTGTTACGAGTAGATATCAGGCTAATCTAGGCATAGAGCATTGGATTGCTGCAAAAAATATCCTAAGTACTTGAGAAGAACTAAGGATATGTTTCTCGTCTACGGTGCTGACTCAGAACTCGTGGTAAATGGTTACACAGACGCAAGTTTCCAAACTGACCGAGACGACTCGAGATCACAGTCCGGGTATGTGTTCATACTCAACGGTGGTGCTGTGAGTTGGAAGAGCTCAAAGCAGGAAAGTACTGCAGACTCAACCACCGAAGCTGAGTACATAGCAGCATACAAGGCAGCAAAAGAAGGTTTATGGATTAAGAAGTTCCTTAGCGAACTAGGAATGGTTCCCAGTGTTCAAAGCCCCTGTGGACCTCTATTGTGACAACAATTGAGCTATAGCTCAGGCCAAGGAACCGAGATCGCACTCAAAATCCAAACATATTCTACGCCGTTATCACCTCATACGAGAAATCATAGATAGAGGTGACATAAAGATCTGTAGAGTTGACGCAGCCAACAACACAGCTGATCCACTTACAAAACCTCTTCCTCAAGCCAAGCATCAAATGCATACTGCTTCAATGGGTCTGAGACACATAGGAGATTGGCTATGAGATTTTCTTTAGATCTATAAGATTTTTAGAAAATAGAGATTTGTATAAGATAGGGCCTACGATGATTGGCTCCTTGCTTAAGTGGGAGATTGTTAGTTTGTAATAATCTAGAAGTCAATAATACAATAAATTTGTTATATAAAGCTTTGTTCATGAATTGAATGTTTAATCATTTTGTTACCTTGAGTATTATTGAATTTATAATCATTTCGAGTTCATGACTAGAATTGTGAAACTTCATAATATAGATGATAACACTCTTAAAAGTCTCTAACCAAGGTAATTAACAGGAACACTAATTACCGCGATAAGGTTAGTGTGTGGATTAAATGATGGTTAAGTTTTACAAACCATAGACAAAGAGTTGTCATTTTAATCACACAGATACATGTTAGATAACATGATATTTGACAGACCTCAAATGAAATATTAAATGGAATTGTGTTTGTGTCATTAATATTTTTATTTTAGTGTTAAGTTCTAAAGTATGAGATATCATTTTTCCTACATAAGAGATGTATATGTGTGATTGCTATCTAACGCTATCTGTAAAAAGTAGCTATAAGGGTAGTTCTTCGGTATACATAGCTTATGCGGAGGAAAAAATGGTTTATCAAAAGTACTATTGTCCCTCGTATCTCAATACGAGCTATAGCATCACTGGGCCCCTTGATAGAATATGATTATTTGGATCCAGTATGATTACAAGAGTAAACATATTTGATAATCTATTTAGGATCAAGAAAAAGATTAAGTTTGCAATGATGACACACACCTACCTTGAAACTAATTTGATAGTTATGAGATAAAATAATTAACACGAAGTAAACCGTTTACTGGATCGTGATATTGTACGGTACAGCATTATCTATGTAATTGGTGTCATAATATACTTGCCAGGTGCCACCTATGATATATAGAGGTTAAAATAGTTTTAATTCTATTTGTCAACATAACACGGATCCTATTAGGTCACACCATATAGGAACATTTAATTATAATGATTATAATTAATAATAAGATGGATAAAATTAATTATAAATGCTATAATTAAATTATAAATGTCATTTAAATGACAAGCATAAACATTGGTTAATTTATTAACGTGTTTGACACGTTGCATAAAAGTTACCGAACGAACGATCGAGAAAATATGTATTTGATTTGGACTTAGAATATTTAATTATTGGATTTATGTTTTGGGCTTGAAACCCATTAAGAATAAAAAAGATTAAAGACCCAAATCAAAAAGCCCAAATCAAAGCCCAAAATTAATCAAGTCTTAATGGGCCGAGGTTAAAATGGTAATTTTTGCTATTTTCATTTTGGCCGTTGAGTTTGTCGACTTGATTTGCCGACTCAATTTTGAATGTACATAAATACCAAAATTGATATGGCGGTTTTTAAAAATGATATAAATATGTGATCAAAGCTAGAGAGAATTTCATAAAATTCCTGAATACCGATTTGATCCGATCGAACGATAATTCTCTCTTTCCTCAGATTCGTTCTAATCAGAGTTTATGGGTTTTAGAAATAATATTTTACTAGAGTCGTAATTATTATTTGTTTTTTCTCGTGAATAGTGTTTTTGTCAGATTCCGCAGTTTACGGTATTTAATTATAGCGACAAATAAAATGCGACAATCATGTTCTTGATAAATGCGACAACCATTTTGATTTGGATACCATTTTGGTTCTTGATAAATGCGACAACCAAGTAGCAACAAATTCAATTTTGGTTTGAGATTTTTTTTACCTTTATTTATAACCCATATAAATTGCTTTTAAAAAAAATCCATATTGTATAGCGCAAATAGCCCAAATAGCGTACCGCTATAGCGGCCGAAGCGTAAATAGCGCATTTTTTATGTCATAGCGTAGCTTTTGGGGTCCAAAAACGCTATAGCGCACTATTTAGAACACTGATAAAAATATATATATTCTTATTTATGTGGTTTCGCATTATAATTTCTCATTTTTTTAACTTCAGCAACTACATTTTCTAAAAAGGGGGAATTTTATGTATGTCCTTAAAAAAATATTGAAATTATGTATTTTGTATGTTTTGTTGTATCAGAGTTTTTGAAGAATATATATGAAATCCCCCTGAAAAGATGAAATACTTTACCTCTTAATTAGTTTTAAAAAAGAGAAGGAAGAAATGGAAAACTTACAACGAAGATATAACGATTGTTTCAAAAAGAGAGGTAGCATTGAGGAAGTACCTGACCAAGTATTGATAGCAGCAGCAGAGGCATTTGATTCTCCAAGTGATTCGGTCATATATGATATTAAATTTAATGAAATACAATAATATGCAAATCTTAAGATAGTTTCCAAACCTACAATAATTGAAAACCAACATAAATGTAGTATTTTTAAGGACAAAAAAAGGCAATTCAATTTTGTGCTTGTTTAATATCCAAAATCAAGGGTGGCTACCATATTTAGGGAAGTAAAGTATTTATTTTGCTTTTCGTCCATATTTTGTGAATTTAAAGTTCAAACAGTTGATTCGACCATTCATATGATCTTCACTAAACTGCAAGGTTCTAAATAGCGTTTATAGCGTCGTAGCGGGACTGCGAAAAAAAAAGCTATAGCGAATAGCGTCGCTATAGCGGAAGCTATTCCAAATAGCATTTTTTTTTTACATTTCGTATATTCAATATTTGTACTAAATATCAACATTATCTAAAGTCTCATAGAACAATAAATAACACCAAAGTAATTAAGAAATTATAATATTCATATTGAACCCGTACAAAGTTCAAATTGCGGTTCAAAATATCCATAGTAATATCATAAACTATCGATTTTTCCTATTAAAAATATCTTAAGCATCATAATTCATGACATAATCTTCTTCTTTTTCTATTCAAATTTTAATTTCGGTTTGGACTTTTTTTCTATTCAAATTTCTATTTCTATTCCCAATTTCAAATTGATTTATCTGTAGCAAGTAGCAAAACATTCAATTTCGGTTTGAGATTTTTTTTATCTTTATTTAACACCCATATAAATTGCTTAAAAAAAAAAAACTCATATTTTATAGCGCAAATAGCGCTGTAGCGGAGCGCTATAGCGGCCGTAGCGCAAATAGCGCATTTTGATGTCATAGCGTAGCGTTTGGGGTCCAAAAACGCTATAGCGCCGCTATAGCGCGCTATTTAGAACACTGCTAAACTGTTTGCAAAATTTTATATTTTTTTAAAAATTTTATATTTTTTTAAAAATTTTACAATTTTTAAAATCAATATTATTTTATGGTCTACAATATTCTAAAAAATAATAATTTTCAAAATTTCTAAAAAATATTAAATCCAAAAATATAAAATTTGGTCTCTAATGCACATTATAATATACAGATCATGTTCAACAGTTTAAATTGACTGTTTGAATTTTGAAAATGAAACAGTCATTCTACTTTTCAAAGCATCGCAGCCAACCTCCCAAATCAACAAGTAATTTCCAAAAAAAAGAGGATGGAAATTCTGCTTACTGTTAATCTACCCAACTTGAGAATAATATTTTAAAATACTACCACATCAGAAATTGAATACTTTTTGCTGCAAAACCTTGTCATTCGGTGTAAATTATTTGAATAATAATGTGCGCTTCCCAAATTATTAAAATTACTTTTTTAAATGAAGCCCCCCATTGCCATATATCTCAAGTTCTCAACACCCACTTTCTCAAAATTCAAAAGGAAAAAAAAAAAATCAAAATCTTTTTCAATTCGTGCTGTCCCAGCATATGCACTGCCATTGATCAAACAAGATATTTTTCTCCTTTATTCTTTTCAATATTTCATGAGCAAAAAAAAAAAAAGGAGCAATTTTACTTTTTAAAATAACACCATCTATCTCAATTTGTGCTGTCCTAGCAAAAGCAATGTCATTGATAAAACAAAGCATGTTTATCCTTTGTTCTCTTCAATATCTCATGAGAAAAATGATAATGGAATTCATAAATCTTCATTTACCTAAAACAAAAAAGGCAACGCGCCATCCTCTGGAGAAGGCACGAGACACAATGGGACGGCCTCAATAATCTACTACTCCGATCAACGGCTCCGATTGCTCTAGTAGCGGGTCAGGATCCATTCTCTTCCTCCTTTTTCTCCTTCTCTCTCTCTCTCTTTCTCTTTCTTTCTGTGTCGAGGGTTGCTTCTTTCTCTTTTTCTTCTGAAATAGGCAATAAGCAAAGAAGATGTCGACTTGTTCTTACGTACCTAATCAAGAGACTAATTAATCTGCAGATTAATTAATTAATTAAATCATGCATTTGATTCTGTATTAACTTGTCATCTTATACTAAACATTTATACTCCAGATAACTCACAAGTTGAGTCTAACCTTTTTAATTTAATATTTTTTATATTTGATTAGTAGCAACTG
This sequence comes from Carex kokanica, assembly GCA_025461125.1. Lineage (NCBI taxonomy): Eukaryota > Viridiplantae > Streptophyta > Magnoliopsida > Poales > Cyperaceae > Carex > Carex kokanica. Next base: position 106,911 of record JAJGRX010000597.1, on the reverse strand, counting down.
TTTCTAGCCACAAGACAACAAAATATCCGCTTATTGTAATATACTAGTCAAAGTGCCCGTGCTTCGCCACGGGCAAACAAAATTTTTAGTTATCAATTTTTTTTTTTTTTTTGGTTGAAAAGGCCCTCAGACATTCATTTCATTCAACAGCATATTACATTAAGTCTTGATAGTAGAGAAATAAATATAAACACAAAATCAAACATTCTGCTGATACAAAATAGTACAAATGATAATCTAAATTAACTAAATTAATTAATCTGAACTATGTAATGATGATAACTAAATTAATTAATCTGAAACTCGATGACATACACGTGTGCTGCGACATGTCCAAAGAAATTACCTTTAAAGATAAATTTCTTCAAATCCTCTAGTTTTGCTCGAAATACGAGCTGTTAGGTCGGGGCGATCTTGTGCTGTTTGTCCAGGCAATAACTCAGCACGTATCTCATCCCATTCCGGATTGCACGTCATGGTAAAAAAGATATATGGCTTTCCGTACCTCTGTACCAATGCCATAGCATCTAGGTACCTTCGCTGCATATCTCTTGGACCACCTATGAATGAAGTCGGCAACAAAACAAGCTTGCCAACTCGAGAACCTCACACCTCCCCTTGGTATAGGTCTGCACGTATCTTGCTTTGTTCCTTTCTTAGGTAATCCAAACGACATGACTCTAGCTTTATGTACATGTCTACCAAAAATTGTTGAAATAACCTTTCTCCCACAAGGATCAGATTTTTTTCTGATCGTATTTGCAACTTGGAGCAATAATACTCTCTTGCTGAAACTTTCCTTCTTTTTCTGGGGTCACAACATTCTAGAATAAAAAAGATACATCATGTTAGTTAAAAAAATGTAAGTTCATTTAATTATTAGTTACTTTATCCTCTCTTTTCTAAATGTGAAGTAAAAGTACCTCCATCTTCTTCAAAATGAGCCATTTCTGATGTTGAAGTAGAAGTCACAGATTGTTCAGCTATTGGGATTTCATTATGCCAGCCAACCTCACCATTGGGAGATAACAACGGATATGCTAATGGATCATAGCATCCATGATAGCACTGAATTCTCGTAGGACAATTATTTCTATCGTACACTATTATGCTCCTCTTGTACGATGTTTGATCTCCATTTCCCTCGACCTAGACAGCACCAACTTGAGATGCGGTTGGCTTGTTATATGTTCTTTGATCAAGATCAACAGATGCCTTTAGTGTTATTCGATAATTATCGAGTGTCGGTATGTCTCGAAGCATCCTAAATGTTTGTGCATATGGATTGTTTGATAGAACACCCATAAATATTTCAACAGTCCTCCTATCAAGATTTGGTGTCCTATCCATTCGTTGAACTCTGCATCTGTATCATAAAAGTATAGTTGCAAGTACTTCGGTTCCTTTTGAGGAACTAATTGATCTAAGAAATGGTAAATCTGGCCGTGAGCACGAAACGTGTACACACCACCTTTCATGTTGGCCAAATTTTTATCTACCGTCGCTCCCAACAATGTGAACGAAAAGTGAAAATTGTAACACCGTATGAAATATCGGAAAGACACACCATCAGGCTCTTCAGTTGTAAATAGACATTACAGCTCATCTGGAACTTCATTTGAGGCAAGTGCTATCTTACCATTCATGCAACAAAAGGTAGGAAATTCATACTGTAATCGCTTGGCTTTACAGAACTTGCAATCTCGTTGCCTGTGCAAAATGTTAGGTGAGGGAGGCAAGCCATGATATACAAAATCAAACGGGTCATTGTCCATGCTTTCATCTCTGGTGGATGGTACTGTGATTGTCGGGTTTAAGCTAGTTTCCCCTTCTTCAAATAAACCTACAACAACAATAAAGATGATATTATCATTGTACAACTTATGTAGTTCTATCGAGATGGATGTTAAATTTTTACGATTTCAAAATAAAATCAATTTTATTACTCTCAATCTCCCCTCCAAATTCTGATGAAAAGATGACAACATCATCACTTTCATCTAAGTCTTCAATTTCATCTGTTCAAGTAAATGAGAAAAATCACGAGTTATGTAATATAAATAAACATTATTCTTATTTATGATGATATAAATAAAATCATAACTAAACAACAATAAAATATTTACCTTCAAGAATGTGTTGATCTAAATGTTCATTAATTATATTCTCCCTTTCTATATCATGCACTGTTTTTTTTGGGTCTGATGTATTTGATTGATAGAGGCAATTCCAACCTCAGTATGAGATAGTCCATTCCCAGTTGTAGTGCTAGAAGTTGTGTACAAATCATCTGCTGCCATGGTACTGGTCAACCCATAAATTCGCTTGTTGTTGTACTTTCGCATTTGCTCCTTTCATTTCTCTTTACTTGTGCAATCCATGTTTGCATATCTTTTCTTGCTATATAAACTCTTTTTATATAAGAGCTTGATGTCATTCTCTCCTCAATTATGATTGCCCAATGATATGACAACAATATAATATTAACTTCATAACTGATGTATTAATTCTAAGATTCATATATACAATATTTCAAGAAACCATTCATATATACACTATTTCAAGAAAGACCACTAGTAATTAAGTACTAATATTGAATAAGTCAACAACATTTTAATTTCCATCCAAGTAACAACTTTTTAAAAATCATTCTCACGAGCCAACTCGGTGGACTGATTTTGTTATGGAACATGTTTAATTAGAAAAGTTTTTTATAAATTATAAATTAGGAAATGATCGGATTTTTTTTAAAAACGAATCACAAAATGTAATTGTGAATACTTACATTTAAGAATAAGGCTTATTGGATGTGTTCTTAAAATTCAGTAGTGAGTAACACTTATTTCTTTTAAAAATGAATATATATAGTTATTATGTGGTCATGTTTACATGTTTTTGAGTTAAATTTATAAATTGCTCGAATAACAAATTCAGACTATTAGTCATGATGTAGCTGCGAAGCAATAGCATTATATTTCAAATTTTCAATTCAATTTGTATATGCTTCAGCGATTTCATTTTTTTTGTTGCATTTATTTTTTTATAACTTTTTTTTACAACTTTTTTTATAACTATTTTTTTATAACTATTTTTTTTGTTGCATTTTTTTTTATAACTTTTTTTGAATTCTAAAGCTTCTCCTATCAAATTAATCAACATGATGAGTTTCCATTTGTCATAATAAATAATTTGTTAAATGATTTCAATTATCTTTTACATATGTCACATATAATTTATGAGATTAAATAGGCATATATCTTCTGTTCTTTCTTTTTTGCAGTACCATATTTGACACGTTATAACCATCCTGTCATAATTCATAATTGGAAGATGCCTATCAAAATATGATCATTTAAGATAACCTCTGTCATAATACTATTATACCAATACAACGAATAAGTCATTAAAAAAAGGAACTATTGTAAATTGAACATACTAAACATTGGCAGAACAAAAATTAAATAGAAAATTCATCTCCATAATGTAATATGAGTTCAAACATTAAAATTGAAGTCTCAACATTTCACACATCCATAACAATGCAAAGCAGCATTTGACAAAAATAGCTACCCAACAAAACTACAAAAAAGACAACATCAAGCACAACCATAATGTTAATATCCTAAACCCCAAACATCATTTGACTAAGTCCAGAAGCATAATTAAACAGGCATGTTAATTCTGTGCAAATTAAAGAAAGTTTTTAATCAGAAATATTATCGATTTATTAGAGATAACATTATAATTGTTTTTTTTAACTTACAATTACCTATGTCTCAAGGCCAAGACTTCTGGCATCATTGGATCAAAATTAATACTGGAATATATGTGGCTTGCAGATAATTAACTGCAAATAATATCATATTTAGCATATTTAATACGTTACTAAGAGAGAAACACTGGAAAATGAAAAGAATGACAGATATGAATATCGTACGTGGTGTATGATGGATTACTTTCACCCGAATGACAAAGATGGTAGACTTATCATGACATGCACGAACAATCCTCACATGGTTGGTCAAAGGTAAGCCTATCAAAACCAATGGAATGATATTGCATCTGGAAAATTAAAGAAGTTGAACAAATTAATGTGAGAAATACAATGCAAAGTTAGTGGGAAATCATCTATATATATCATATATCATATAACTTTTATAAGTAACACCATATTTGTGACTCACGTCCAGTCAAGTAGATAAATCTCAAGGGCGGGTACATAATATCCTCCACCCCGATTAAGATATTCCACTTTATGTCCATAACATACTCGACCAACTACATCTAAAAGAAGGAAATAAAAATTGTAAGGTGTTCATTAAAATTAAGTAAGATGGGTTGGAAACATTAACAACTTTTGAATAACTATATGTAGAAACATGAGTTACCTATGAGATAATTGCCACGTTGGATCCCGTAAATTGTTTCAATGGATGGCACCATGGGGTAAAGAGGAAAATTGCACATGCTTTGAGGAAGAGGAATGATAGTGGTATCTTTGTGAAAAGCAATTTGATAATCTCGGTCCAGTATTTTAGATTTATCAAAAGTAATACGTTTTTGAAATGCCGGTTCAACTTGGAAATCCTTTAGACAAATCAAATTTCCGACTTGAACTCTGCTTTCTACATATGATTTCATCTCTTCTGGAACTATGGCTAACATTTTCTCTCTCTAAAAGAACAAAGTGTTAAAAGATGCAACATGGAACTCGATATAATAACAACATGTACGTAATAGTATAACTAAATAAGACAAATTAAAAGAATAATGCGATTCTTACATCATTATCTAGGAGGATTAAATAAAGTATGTTATTACGACGAGTCTTCATCATGAAATGCACTCGCAAGATATTCATATCCCACCAGAAGTAATTTAGACAATGAAGTTCAGCAAATTTTTCCACCTTAAAACCCATTGCTCGACTGCCATAAAGAAACTCTTATTTATACGAAAAGGTCATCACTTTGTGTTTATTTACAAATTTGTTGTGAAAAAACAGTAAAACTTTGTGTTGACTTTATGTAAGATCAACATGCAGAATAAATTTTTAAAAGAATGTGAGAATACATAATTGTTAAACTGAAAGGGGACTGCCTACTTAAACTATAACCAATCCAAGAGCTATCAACTCATGGTGTTCTCATAAACCCTTTTCTAAACAGATTTGAGCATGAAATCGTACTCAATAAGATATAATACTAAATGAAAGGTCAATTCATCACTTAAATATTCAAGTTAGAACCAATTAAAACTCTACTGGTACAATGCAAGCATAAAAAAGAGGTGAAATGACCTGATCTGTTAAAACAGCCAGTGCAGGCTGATCTAGGAATCAGATTGTAAAATAAACTATACCAACATGTAGAAGACTTGAAGGCACACAGAATAGACATAAACTTTGCATCATTTGGATTTTTCTACTATTTTCTAGCTAATTTCAAAGTTAGACTTTTAAAAATGGAAAAACAGCATATTATACTGCACATATTACAATTATGCCCTCTGCATTCCTGACACCTTTAAAAATAGAAATAAAATGGTAAAAATTATGAAACTTTGCACAATTGCTGTTCATATATATACTATAAGTATACTATAAGATCACGTATACTTATTAACAAAATTAATGAGAAAATGTGTGTTTAAAATATGAACTATAAGATCACGTATACTTGCTGTTTTTATTTAAATATGGTTTTTATGCACCAAAAAAAAATAGTCAGAAACATACAGTAAAAAAAATCATTGGAAATAAAATATGATTAATTTCTCATGTACCCTTGAAGCAAAAATAAAGCAAATAAAGCAAATAACATTAACTTCTTATAAGCAAAAACATCAGCACTAACAATATTTTATAAAAATATTTTATCACTTAGTAATTCTATTTTATTGTTTGAACTCAAGATCTCCATAAAAGGCCATATGACTACTAATAAAATTGCAACATGAAACAGATGATTGCTTTGAAACAATTCATCAAGTTTGGAAGAAACTAATTTGATGTACAAAATGATATCATCAAGATCAAGAAAAGACAGCACAAGAAAACTTGAAACAAATAATAGTAATATTTAGAACTATTGATCCATAGTAAAGGGACAAACATGAATAAGGTTAAAAACTGAAATCAAGTTCACTTCAAAGTTTAAGAGGGACTGTGTATAGCAGGATATTCATAAGGCAACTGAATTAGAGTGATCCCATTTCTTATTTAAGAATTAAGAGGGAACTGAATTAGATCGATCTCTTTGTTTTCACGTGCCAGTACTGATATATCCCAAGTTAAAGCAAGCAAACAAGCCAATATTGGTATATAACAAAACTAAATGAACTATCTAAAAAATAAAAAGAAGGAAGAGAGTACATGTAAAGAGGTGCAAGGACAACTGTAAATCGCCTATTTAGTCAGAAAAACTCCTAGAAACCTCTTTCTATTAGCTAATTGCAATGTTCTGCAAGAAATCACTGGTGTTAGTATATTGACAGTTAGACAATTTAGTTGAAAGGAAATGCTACAACAAAAAAATCACTTAGAAAAGGTGATCACTATCAAAAATATTTCTCCATCTCACCTCCAAGTCTCCAACTATCAAATGCTTTCTCCATTTCATTTCCCACTTATCCCCACCTTTTTACACTTAGGGCCTGTTCGGACGTCACAGGATTACACGGGATGGGATGTGATGGGAATGGGAACTCACTTTTAAAAAAGTGGGAACCCATGGGCACGGGTACGCATGTGATTGATTATGAGAATATATTGAAATGAGTGTTCGGTTGTACCACGGGATTAGTTGCGAGAAATCATATTTTTCTTTTTAAATTGTTTGATATTATACAATTTTCTTTATTAATAAAATCAATAATGCAATTAAATAAATGAATTAAATAATAACATAACAATAACTATAGAAGATTATTTTTTCATGTTTACCATAATTGCAGTGAAATTTACTCTATTTAAAGTAAGTAGTTAACTTCGGTGAATGGTATTGTTGGTTTCATGTACCAATAGAAATACAAGATTTTAGTTGGGAACTTAGGTATTTAAAACTAATCTTCTCCACACCTAAACATAGCTCCTTATACAAGTACATAGTATGTAACACAAAATGAGAATGGTTTAAGAACAAAATTAAGCTTTACTGATATTACACAGATGTATGCACATTGGCACCTAGAAGTTACAGAAGAGACCGACTCAACATGGCATAATAAAAATAGAATAACTAAATATGAAATCTAATAAGATCAATCAAAATTAAGAGAGCAGTTTGTCGATGGTAAGATATATAAAAATAAAAACTTTTCTTGCAAGTTTGTATGATAAGAGCCCGCCAAGTGAGCGCTGCAAAGATGAGTCCCTCTTGCCCGTTCCATAGAATGAATAATCCAAGCCTGGAGACCTTTATCCCTGATCGCTATGGAAAAGGTCTTCCATTTCAGGTGCTGGTTTGATATTTCCTTATATCATATATGGTTATGGGAAATAAAATGATGATTGGAAAGCAATAGGCTATGCTTACTCTATGCTTCCGATAACAAAAAAGGCATTTTATCAAACGCCTTTTGTGCACATTACAAACAAAGCATAATACACATCTAAATCAGTGCTTCATATATTTCATGCATTTATTTCAAAAATTTATGTCAAAACACTTAGATATTTGCACACCTTTCATAGATAAGTCGTAGCATCAATCTCATAAAGAAAACACAAAATCCAACATCAATCATCACTTGTGAACATATCTTTTAGAAGGGAAATCAAAAAATTCAAAGTAAATAATAGGCTCAGTGTAGATAAGCCCCTTTAGTTATTGCATCTCCAGCAATTTAATAAATGAAATTGTGAGATTTTGTTCGTTTACCTTCTCCAACCATGGTTCTACGTCTTTCTCTAGCAAAATGTGTTACCTTCTCCAACCCATTTCGTCTTTTATCGCGCTAAATTCTTATTTGCTTTTCGCTCGTGTTCCCGCGTAACTTGTTTTTTCCCGCTGAAACAAATTGAGAAAAGAGATAGATAGCGAGAGAGAGGAGAGAGTGAGACAAAGGATGGTGGGAAAAAAAATATTCACTCTGACTTGATATTTTTTTTCCCGTGATTTGTAGTTGTGGAGAATGATACTGGGAACAGACTGTGGGGAAATTTTAAGCCTTCCGAACAGCTGTCTGGAAAAAAAATGAAAAAAAATCCAAAATCCAATTAAAAACTGTAGGAAGCTGAACAGCCGAACAGGCCCTTAGCATATGGGATTATGGGTTCCACCTTTTTAAGAAATAACCCACCCTCAAAGTTGATATACTATTATTGTCAGTGTAGGTCTGCTTGTTCGCAATAAACAATCATGATTAGTTGATTAATGTATAATAAGCTTACATAAAGAGGCAAGCTCCTGGAGTCTGCACCTAGATATAACCAGAGACATGCCAGCAAGCAATTAACACTGGTATCAACGGGTACCAGTTGGGAAAAAGGGGGTAAGACATGAAAAATTGGAAAATTAACACCTATTATTCCTGTAGTTGAGAAAAATCAGCTTAGCACTAAATAGGTTGAGAAAATAAAGAAATATAAAGGAAACAATTTTGGGTTAGTTGCAAAAATGACACACTGAAGCAAGGAATCAAATTAATTTGTCAAACAATATAAACCAAATAATAGAACTGGCCTTAATTCCCTTTAAAATCAATTCCCACAATTTACAAATCTTTATCAATGCTTATGCAACACTTTACATCCATCCTATATGATTAATAATGGTTTGATCAAATATACTTTATAGGAAAGAAGTGAAATTTGATAGTTGTTACATATATATACTCAAAATTGAAAAATTTAGAATGCAAACATGAGTTTAATCATCTACTGGTACCAACTTGACCAAGCATGAGTACAAAATTGAAGAACTTGTACCTCATTATGAATTAATTTCTTACAGTTTTCAACAATTATTATCAGAAAATCTATTGGTATAGAAGTGCACTAAAAATACTACAGTTTGTAAAACAATATCTCAAAAATCATTTGTCAATCAAAAGTTATGAGCAGTTTAATTTTGAAAATACTGGAACAAAATACTGTTGAACTGGAAACTTTCAGACCAGTTACTGATCTGTACCAGAGACATACCAGGAGGCTAGTAGCACTGGTACCATCTGGTACCAGTAAGGAAAAAGGTGATAAGCCTTATATTTAACTCACCATGGTTCAGGTCTTTATATTTTGTTCGAGCAATGTTGGGAAATGTAGTTAGATCTTACATATCTTGTCCATGTTTTGTGGTTGGCAAGCGTTGTAGTACCATACATATGTGTCCAGTACCTCGATAATTTCTGCTGGTACCTTCCAATTTCTTTAGTATAATCAAGTAAACCCCAAACGCAAAATAAAGAAAAAATAAAGAAACATTGTGCCGGTACCTTCCAATTTCCTTGGAACATTAACGAATGTGCAGCAGGAGGGTATGAGGGTGATTGTGGAAATGCAAATCGCAAAGAAAAAAACAGCTACAATTTGAGAGAAAAACCAATTTGAATTTGATATATATATATAGAGAGAAGAGTCGGTTAACTTCTGAAATTGGAATGCGTGCGGTATTTACCTGTGTAATCCATCATGGAGGAAGTCGTCGAGAAGGAGAAAACGGAGAAAACGGAGAAAGAGATCGAGGCGCGCGGTTGTGCATCATGGAGGAAGTCATCGGGAAGGAGAAAAGGGAGAAAACGGGGAAAGAGATCGAGGCGCGCGGTTGCAGCTCCGTTGATTTTGACCTAGGGAAGGGACAAGGGCAGTCGGCGCTTGGCGCGAAGGTTGCTAGTTCGATACGGTACTAAAGTCCTCGGACTTCCAGGCGGTTTTTCTTTTGGGCAGCTTTGAACCTTGGATCTCGCCAAGGCGTATTTGTTGAGAGAGGAGAAAGTAATGTTGGGAGAGGAGAACATCTAGACCTAGGAGATAAATCTGAACAGAACAAATGAAATAAAAACAGAGATACTGTAATTTTTATTATAGAAATATGTGTTGGAAGTGGGAACGCGCAGTAACAGAGAAAAATAGTAAAAAATTATGTTGTAAATATTAATGTAGAGATTATGTTTTGTATTGAAACGGGTAGATTTATAGTTAATTTTAGACTTCTACACGTAAGATCACATGAAAATAGAAGGTATAAAATCAAACAGTAATGAATGGTTGAGATTAATTGAATGTGAGGCTGAGATCTTCTCTAGGAAGATAGCCTCCTCATTCCTCTAAAATTCAAGGTGGTTTTATAAGGAGTAAAGATATATAGAGAGAGAGAGAGTGACTAAGGTCAAAGTGGTAGTTCTTAGCTCTCGGTGCTAACAAGTCGTTTTTTGATTTTTAAAGTCCAAACGGTCGATCCAAACCATTCAAGTTGATCTCCATATTGAAATGTACTTGGAGACCAAAGTTTACATTTTTTGAAATTTTTTTACTATTTATTAAACTACTTGGAAAATTGCTGATCCGGATAAATAGTAAAAACAGTGCAACCAAATTCTGAACCATGCGATCAGAAATTTTCAAAGTGGCTTAATAAGCATATATTAGTAGCTAGCTAGCTAGAAGGTTCACACCTGAAAATCACGATGATCATCGAATATCACCTTGGGCAAACAAAAAGAAAATATAATTGAAAATCACGCTTATTATTACTGGCTATGGTTATTAGGGCGGCCTTAGGCCTTCCTTCACTCAGAAAAAAATAAATGTAACTCTATGTCGGTCTAAAATACCATGAAGATGTGTATGGAAATAAACACCAATCCAGTAACATTTAAATTGACTGAGTCAAGTCCAAATTTTCAGTTGGTATTATTACCAGTACATAAGAGCTGGCTGGTATCCCACATGAGCCCAACTAAGAAAACAAACCATATTTAAAGCCCCATCTCAGGCCTAAAACTCAAGCTCAGTCTAAAATTATATTAGATTAGAAAAGAAAAGGCCTAAATTATAGTGCAGAGCTACATTTTTTTTATTGATAAATAGAATGTAGAATGTATACATATATAGATTGGTTTACAATAAAATTAGGGGGGGTTGTAGAATTTATCTAATTTATATCGATTGATTGATTAGTTCATTTAAGAAAGAAATTTTGGTGCGTTTTCTTCTGGGTTTGTAGGATTTGGGGTTTTATGAAATTCTGTAACCAGCATTTTTTTTTTTTTTTCCTTCGGAGGTAACTATGCTCGTACGTAGGAGATCGTGGATTTGAAATCTAGATTGAATTATTTTTATGAACATTAAATAAAATTAAAAGGTCAGTATTCTATCTTTATATCTTAAAAAATATAAAAAAAATAACTTGTTTTTCACAAAAATCATTATCCTTTTAATTGAACTCAGATTTTTGCGGGGTTAGGTTAACTTAGTAGAGTTTCTTGAAGCACCTTAATTGATATTGCTGCCTGTCAGTTCTAAGACTGGTAATTTGTTGGGTAATTAATTTTGCATACTAATTAAACTAGAAGCACATCGTCCGTCTGCTTTGAAATTCGTGCTAACATGCATTTCACAAACCGTTTTATAAAGTCAAGGATTTAGACCGCGCGTACTTGAACGAAAGCATAATATTATAGTTTTCTCTTTGCATCATTTAATATGAGTTTGGGCACAAAACGTTGATCATATATTACACCACCATTTAATATGGTTTTGTAAATACTAACGGTTTGTTTTTTTATAATTATATCATGTTTGATTCAGCTAGCACAAAAGAACAAAGATATCTGGCCTTCATACATTTTAGATCAGAACTTAATTTTTATTTTAACTTGATCATTTCATAAAAAAACAATGGTAATATCGTAGTAAGATGACATGTTGATTTCATTAAAATAAATTGGTTTTGAAAATAAATTTAATGACCACAATATCGAGCAACTTCAACCAACTTTGGTGCGCATATCATTTCCTAATGAATGAATGTCAACAGGCAAAGCAAAGAAGAAGATCAGTAGCAACCCTTTTCTAAAGTGGAGGAAACCTCCTTTACAATTAATTCTACTCAAAAGCCTAAAACCCTATGCTATCATTCATTGAAATTATCTAGTTACCTCCGAACGAAAAACAAAACAAAACAAAAAAAAATGCTGGTCACAGAATTTCATAAAACCCCAAATCCACATGCTATCTAAAAAAATGTTAGTTACATAATTTCATAGTGCCTCAATTTCTCGAGACGCTCGATGACTTCTAGAATTGAAGGCCTCTTCTCTCTAATGTGCCCTCTACAATCTTTCCACAAAAACATCACCTCTCGAATATGATCAGCAGGCACCTCTAACAGGTTCACATCCAGCATTTTTTTAATCTCCACATCGGTAAATTCACTCGGTGCATCTTTCCCGACCACATTTTTTCCTCTTAGCATATCGCACAGGATACCTCCGAAAGAAAATATGTCCGTTTCTCGAGCTACGTCCCCTGAAAAAACCATAAAATGAAATTGTTAAAACAAGTTGCAAGAAATATTAAAACAAATTGTTAAAAATAACTGTCATCTAAATTACCAGAATTATGATAGTGATAATCTATGTATCCTGGGGTGCCTAGTAAGCTTTCCACAACCTGGGTGACATCATTTTTCAGAATATTCTCCGCAGCACCCAAATCAGATATATGGGCATTTAAGTCCTGGTAAAAAAAGATCAAGTAAAAATGTTATAGGTCTGTGCCTGATCAAAGAAGGAACAATACTTGAAATAGTCTCAAGGTTTGTACCTTATCCAAAAGTATGTTATCGGGTTTTAGGTCACGATGGATTAAATCCATTTCTCCATCTATTCCGTGGTGGAGATAGTGCACCCCACGTGCTATTTGGCATGCAACACATAACCTCTCTTTCCATGTTAACGTATGTTCTCCTCCTGCAATTATTATTTTTAAATTGTTATTGTCCAAAAGTAAAACCAAAAAGAATAATTGAAAAACAAATAAATACATTTGGCCACACCAAGGAGAAGGACCAACATATCTAAATTGCAGCCCTCAACTCAATTCGATCTAAACCTAGAACCTGGATGTCTCCCAAACAAAGCCAATACTACAAACATACACTCAAATCAAAAGAAACTAACTGAATTCCTAAGAAAATTCAATCCCAAGCCCTGTCAAAAACTGAAACCGGGAAACTCAAGAACCTAAGTACCTAAATCGATCTTCAAACCTCAATACACAGCTAAAACCATATCCTAAACTCCTTTTACGATCACTCCTGAAGAGACAAACATAGTTACCTATCTTTATTATTTTTGTGTATCAATAGTGCAGGTGGAATATGCACATTCATCACATTACCAGCATACCTAATTTAACTTAATTTTTTTATTGGTAATTAGTATTTATTGGAAATCTGACGATGATGTTGGAGTGGCTGGTCTGGGCGGTGGTGAAGATACATACCTTGCGGGTCGTTTACTATCAATGTTGTTTAAATTTACAAAAAAATGTCTACTGTTAGGCGGCTTGTGTTATAAACAAAGCTTCTCAAGTATTACAATATCTTTTAATTTGTAATTTTTTTTCTCATTTAAATTTCTTTTATTTCGGGCCGAACATGAACAGGGCCTGTTCTATTTCACTAACAGGCCTAAATTCTGGTCATCAAAGAGAGTAGCTAAAATAGTGGTTAGACTGCTAAATAAAAAGTTTTAGAATTGATTTACCAAATAGCAGATGATCTAAACTGCCTCTCTCCATCATCTCATACACAATGTATCGTTTATCTTCTCCTCCATAGCTATAGCCAAGCATCTTCAATATATTAGGATGGTCTAATGTACAGACAATCCTAAGTTCTTTCTAAAATTTAAAACAGAACTAATTAGTTATTCCTTGAAATCACATATAAATGAAACAAAAAATTGGGAAATTAAACATTATACCAACAGGTTGAAGCCATGATTTAATTAACACACAGCAAAATTTCTCACCTCAAATGTTTGGCCATAATTTGGCTTGAATCGCTTAATTGCTACATCTCTTCCCTCCAATACTCCATAAAAAACTATGGATGTAGCACCTTCACCGATTTCTCTACCAGATTCTATGGCAGTCATTATATTACCCATGTTATACCTAGTAATTTGTGTTGGAAGGTCTATACCTAGAGGTATTTCCACCATTTGCCTCAAAGGCGGCACAGTGGTGGATTGAGTGCTGCTTGTAGGTGGGGGGGGGCATAATCCTTCGAGGACCTACCATTTGTAAAACAAAAAATTAACAGTAAGATTATATCCATACTATTCTTTAATTCTATTAAAATCTGTAAGAGAATTTAGAAAGAAAGAAATGATCTTTTATTCAAGCTTGATTGCATTATATTGTGCATTCTCTTATAGTAACACAACTTTAGGACACCAATCACCAATCTGCTCGGTTCTCAAATCAAAACTTCACAATTTATCCTTGCTCGAACTCAGTTAAAGCTTCACCAATCCGTATCTTCCTAGGTACCTGACTCAACACAATTGAAATCGACGGCCCAGATTACTCTCAGCCGGCGCCTATTCGGGATGGCGCAAGAGGCCAGTATTATGTGTGCTTTGAGATTCGTGCCAAGTAAGAGACGGATCATGGCCGTCCGTTTCAATTGTACTCAGTCAGGTAACCTGAGGGGATGTGGATTCTCAGGTGCCAGGGATGATACGGACTCAAAAACAAGATTTCTAGCTCATTGTTGCTAACTAATTACATTAAAAAAACCAGATTTAAACAGAACAAGAAAAAGAACTCACCAGATGGTTGCGAAGGGGAGAAAAAATTCTGGACCGAATGCATCATATTACGAACTGAAGTAAAGCATCCCCAAGTTTGCCCGGGCATTTTGGATCTAAGATGTAAAATTATTAGATTCGGCAGCAAATTAAACAAGAATAAGGTAAAGAATACTCTTGAGGGAGAGAAGAGCAACACGACGACGAGATAAGAGCACCGACGAGTTTCTGATTGTTTTAAAGAAAACAAGACAAGAAGAGTGTAGAACAAGTAATAAAGATCGAACGAGAACAGAATAAACTGGGGGGAAAAAAACGAAGATATCCGCTCAAAAAACAGAGAAAAAAGAACTTCGGGAGGGAGAGAGAGACTGAGGTCTGGGGGAGTAGTCGAGTAGACACTAGACAGTCGGAGAGAATTCATATCCTCTGCTTTAACTGGAACGTGCGTTAATAGATCTAGCCCGTCCGATTGAGATCCGCACTAATATTAAAGGGAGCGGGCGTTATCGCGTGGACCGCATTGGCTCCGATTCTGATCAGACGGCCGTGATGGAATAAACTAAAGATTCTTTTTTCAGTTAATGCAGAAGATGCGGACTCGTCGGAGAGAGGAGTCACGTCAAAAAAGCTAGTTAAACCAGAGTCAATCTCCTCTTCATTAACGCACTTTTTGAGTTTATCTCCCGACCGTCCGATCAGAATTGGGACTAATCCGGACCACGTCTGTAATACACAAAAACCCTTAATATTAAATCGGACGGTCCTGATCTAAACTCAAAATTTGAGTTAACTCAGAGGTTATTTCATGCATGCATTATAAAATATTTAAAATAAGAGGATAAAAAATTTGAACTTACAATTATATATATGAACAACGCGAAATTTATCTCAAATTATTCTAAAAATTTTAATAACGTTTTATTCATTTTGTAGAAATATTTATATTTTAATATATTATGTACACTATAAAATAATGAACTATTCTCAAATTTTATCAAGCTGAATTATTCATGAATTGTAAATTTGTTACCATGGTCACTAGCATATAACAAGTTCATGATTCAGGGTTAATTAAGAAAGATTCATGATGTATAATTCGATTATAATACGAATATGATTTGAGAAAGGACCAAATTTTAATACAATTAACTATTGATATTTTATACAGGATGTCATACGAGGCATGAAAAAAATGAGGAATTGAAACCCTTCTCTTTGATAGAATAAATAAAAAAAATTCATAATTTTTATGAGTCATGTGGATTAAAAATTATATTGTTTGTATAATTTTTAAATTTGTAAATAATCAACCAAATTAAGCAGCAATTTCATATGGATATATATGTTCCCCTTGCAAAGTAGCTAGGTATCATGTATGAAGGGAAATTAATGTTTTGCGCATGTTTGTAGCTAAATGACATTGAAAGTATCTTGACATGCATCCTGCATATATATCCATCTTTCCCATTAACTTGGACACAAGTCAGATGAATTAATTAATTGTTTTCTCATAACATGCTTTTATATATCTGAGTACTTTAATTTGGAAGTAAATAGAAGTACACATGAAATCACCTGAAGTAAGCAAGCATCTATCTATCTAATATTGTAGGGATGTTCATGAAATCACCTGAAGATATGTGCTACTCTTTTAATTTGTTATTCTTATATATATATATATATATATATATATATATATATATAGTATAGTATAGTGGTTCTCTATTAATTCAATGAAGCTGCATGTTCTGCCACGCCCACGCGATTATGGAATTGCGAAGAACAGCTGACGTCCATGACAAGATCGATCGATCGAGATATATATCATAACTATTCTGTTTTAATTTGCAAGACTATACAGGGAGGGGCAAGTACAATTTCAAAGTTTTTTAGGAAGGAGAAAATATAAATAAAATATCACATCCGGCCGGTTCTATAAAAAATATAATATAGCGCGCGAGCGAGCGTGTCGATCTATAACACTAACAGTATCTCTACTGGAGTGCTCCAGTAGTCAAGATGAAGACCAGCGCCACATTACAACAGACAATTAGTTAGTATTGATTAGTTAGCTAAAAGTCTGTTACGCAATTAGTTAGAAGAGCTAGCTAAAAGTCTGTTAATTAGGCAAATATATAGTTAGAAGAGATGCTACTGTTGTAACAAGATTATATTAATACAAGACCAAGAGATCGAGTCTATATATATATAAATTAAGAGTAGAACTAGCTAGGGTGCTCCTAAGCTCACCAAGTCCTTTCGTGAGCGCGACTCTAAAATCTATCGAATTGACTTCAAATGACATTTTCAAACCGTTACTATATTAAAATGTGCTTGGAGACCAAATTTTACATTTTTTGGAATTTTTTTACTATTTATTAAGATGGTTTGAAAATCGCTGTTTTTCAATGGTGCAAAATTTTAATAAAAACAGCGATTTTCAAACCATCTTAATAAATAGTAAAAAAATTTCAAAAAATGTAAAATTTGGTCTCCAAACACATTTTAATATAGATTGAACATCTAACGGTTTGGAAATGTAGTTTGAAGTCAATTCAATAGGTTTTAGAGTCGCGCTCACGAATGACTTGGTGAGCTTAGGAGCACCCTAGTTCAGTTCTACTCGTAAATTAATACCATGTATATCCTCATAAGAAACATATAATTTACCTCACTAATTATAAGGATCAAATACATATATATCCTCATAAGAAAAATAAGGATGTCAAATTTTGATTGGCTTTTAATTTTGAGTTTGGTCCAGATAAATATTTTGAGAAAAAACATGAAATGGTGAATTATATTGTGAACAACGTACTGCATGCTTCAACTAATAATATTTGATAATAACTAATTTCAAATATTTTTGCTCGATCTATTTAATAGGTGACATTTCTTGGTCTTAATTTTGATGTTGTTTCGTCATCCTCTATCCTCTTGATGATAATTTTGTATATTTTTATTGAAACATATTTACCTCACTAAACTGTTCTTAACCTGTGATGTGACAAAATTCTCTTAATTGTGAAAAATAGAAATATGAAAATTTTACACCGAATAACTAGATAGAATTAATGCGTATGTTAAATAATTAAGCTTATATGTACGTTACTGAAAAATATTTTATAAAATAATTATAATAATTTTTAAAAGGACCAATGTGTTGGAAAAATTCTATGTATAAGCTAATATTATGCTTTTTGATTTAAGCAAATAAAATTTTACACTATAATTTTTAATTCTAATTAGTTATATACAAAAATTAAAAAATAATTTGAAATGTGAATGAGATCTCAACTATGACCCTAAACCCTAAATCCCGACCTTTCAGATATATTTCAGCGATGCTAATCGCACCATGCAAAATAATCAGCTTCAGGTCCACCAATTGAACCGTCCATGTCCTCTGAGGTACTGAATAATTCTGTTTAAATATGAACCATCCGATCAGAGTCCAGACCAATCCAGACCATTCATGCATATTCTGGTTGGATGGTCTCATGGTCCGGATTCAAACAGAAATATTCTGTGACCTGAGGCTGAGGTGATATATATGAATTCGTAAGCTGCCCTGCCTGCCCCTTGACAATTTGACATCTGTGATTATTTTATTTATTTTATTCTAGGATCTCAGCGGGACACAAAGTAGATCGGACCAAACAGGAAGCAGCACTAAATTATAGATAGTGATGATGTGGATTGGTCGTCAAATTTTTTACCTCATGTAAAAATAAGTTGACTTTTCAATCGAGACTGCGAGTTCCGATTTTTTTATTAATATTCTCACAAAAAAGAAAAATAACAAATACGTCCTCGAAATTTTTTGTTTTTAAAATGCTCTAACCGCCTCTTTGTGGGGCGGTCCAGTGTGCCAAGTTAACCGTCCAGCAAAGAGGCGGTCCACTACCCTAATCTAACCGCCCCTTGTTGAGGCGGTTCGAATATATATATATTTTTATTAAGATATATTATACGATATATTAAGATATATATGTTTTTGTAAGTATATTTTTTTAAGATATATTTTTTTTAATATGATATATTTGTTTATAAGAAAATATATTTTAATAAAATATTTTTAAGATATATTTTTTGTAATTTTTATATAAAAATGACATACTTGTGCTTAATTTTTTTTTTTTTTGTAATTTTCAATAAAAGTGAGTTGAGTTTGGATGCGTCGTTTGATGTTAGAACCGTCGATTCTTTTGTAATAATTATCGATTATACGGCTGTTATACTGATTGTCGATTTGGCTAACGTGGTAAACAGTGAAAAATATGTAATCTAAATGGTAAGTCCATAAAATAACATCAAAACTATGTAATCTAAATGTCCACAAAATCAGACAAAACAGTCCAAACCGAATATACAATAGTAGAAATCTATCAAACTACAAAACATAAATAACCTAACGACGAGGACGAGGGCGACGACCAGAGAGATCCAATCGACGAGGTGGATGGCGGTCCCTGTGCGGCTGTACACGCCTCACGTGAATCTCCTCCTGCTGCATATCATCCTGGAGATCCGCCTCAACCCATGGATCCTCCACCAGTGGGTGGATCACCGGCTGTGTACGCATCTCCCATGGGTCGGTCTTCCAGGTCGAAGGATACGTAGCCGGAGGCGGTGTGCCAAATTTAGCATATGCATGTTGCGCCCCACTCCCACTGGCCTCCTGCATCGTGCTGTCTGGTCTTTGGATATGGTGGTCTGTGGAGGCTGTCGTGCTGTCGTGCTGTCTGCCCCGGCACCATCTCCAGTAAGGTCAGCCATAGTGAACTCCGGGACAGCCTACCATAGGGGAACTTCATCCTTAATGTAAACAATGTTATTTTTGCTACATACAAATAACTAGTAAGTTGATTAAATAATAAATTTTTGCTACCTCGCCAATCTGCATCGGAACTCCATACTAGTAGTAGAAAGCGTTCCACGCATTGTTATTCAACACCCATTGGTGGAACGCCCAACTTGAGTCATCCACTGCAAAATTGAAGATAACTTAATGAGAATAGTGTTTTAACGAGAAATGATTGTGTATGACAAAATCAAATTACCTGTAGGAGGTGGCAGCATCTCATCACCGTAGATAGCGACTCGGGGCTAATTCGGATCTCGGGGCTCTAGCTGTATCCCGCGCCAGTTTATGTTCTCCCCACTGTCATGCAACATGCCAATGAGGCGCCCGTCAAAGCCGGAGTCCTCCACCATAGGGGCACTGTGCTGGAGCATTGCACAACCCACTGCTCGCCAACCTTCTTTTGCCATGCACACCAAGCTGTGTGCCACTCCTCTAATACCGGTAAGAATCTGCACAAAGTGTTTTTTTATTATTATAGGAATAAATAAATAAATAAACATTTAATGGTTTAAATGTGTCAGTTTCATTTATATTTACCTGGCGAGCCTGAATCGGTTCGAAAGACAAATAACCTCTTCACCCTTGACCCGTGAGGCTCCGTCGAAAGGACTCACCCCAATAGCCCTGTAGGTATACTGAGGGCATTCCATAACTCTGGTACCAAACTAAATACCTCAAAGTCCAAGGCCCTACGCCCAGTGTGACATCATCCGCCATAGGAGGAGACCATAAGTAATCGTGCGGATAACGTGCTCGAAGGTAATAATCCGCGAGACGCATACTCCAGTCGACTCTGGGCTTATTGTGTTTAGTCATGCAGTATATTTAAATTAAAAAAGAATGTTAATAACGTGTAGGACTGAACAAGTAACAAAATGTACAAGCAATTAAGTAGTTTTAGCTTACTTGTGCAGCTTAGTGGTCTCATGCTCGTCCAGCTCTGGAAACTCCGGAACAAATGCATCCAAACCAAACTGTCGGGGCACGTGATCTGGATATGTGTACTCAATAATCCTAAGCTGGACCTATTCAATTACTATAATTTTAAAAATTATCATGGGTCTAACGTACTATGATTTTTAAAAGGTTCAATAACTTTAGTCATGTGTAGATTCTCTATAGAACTAGAGAGTTTAAAGAAAGAACAAGACCCAAAGATCAAATTGAAAATGAGGCACTAGCAATTTATCAAATTGTTTACTAAAAGGCTCAAACTGCTGGTAAAGCTGAGAGACGCTGGGTTTTCATGGAGAGTTGCTGGCTCGGTGCTGTGCAAGTATTATGCTTCTTCCCAAGATGATGATGATGATGATATGTTTAATGATTGTTTTAAGGTGCTGCATTAAAGATATCATGTGGAGTGTTAATTGGTTGCAACAAACAAGTGAGAAGCCTTAATGATGATATGGTTTTAATGTAAGAGTCCTTTTGTGATGTAAGACTCTTACTTAGTACTGATGAAGTTTTGTAATAAGTTGTTAGATCTAACTATGGGGTATTTGTTGCTACTGGTATGTATACCAATGTTTTTGGGGATAAACAGGTATCCAGGCGATTCAGTCAACATCTGAATGGTAATATGGGGCTAAAAGTTGATCAAGGGGCCTAGGTTGAGATCTCTCACCCATATGTGTTCACTGTTCAGTAAATAGGGGGATATGTGCAGTTTAATTTGCTTTTGCTGATACTATTTTTTGGGTTGTAATTATAACCTTCTTGTCTTAGTGCAAATGGACTCCTTTGCTATGCTTATCAGAAAAGGAAAAAAAAACAGCTGAGTGAGAATTATTACCTTCATGTGTGATATTTTTTATTTAATATCATAGACTAATATTTTTTAGTTAATATCTAGAAAAACTTCAAGTAATTGCATATACATTCATTTCATCAAAGTATAATAAATGATACAATGAATTAAGAATTCAAGTAATTGCATATATTTGATCAATGCCATAGTAGGAAAGATTTGATATTTTATTTCGTAGTTATTTATAATTAATTATCTTCACTAAAATTAATTGTAGACAAATAATATATTATCAAACTATAAGATTATCTAAGGTTATTGTTTGATCTTTTTTGAAGAAATCAAATAAATATTAATTACTTCTAAAGAAAGTGATCAAAACAATATGTCAATTCCGCTGCAACGCACGGACCCTTGATTAGTCTTTATCTTTACTCCTTATAAAATCATGTTGAAATTTGGAGAACTGAATAGCCTATCTGTCCAGAGGCAATCTCAGCCGGAGATTCAGCAAATTCATCAAATCTGATCCATTCATCTGAATATGAGATTTTATGCCTACTATTTATGTATCTGTACGCGTACAAGTCTAAAAATAGTTATAAACCAACCAGCTATATACAAAGCCACAGAATTTTTTTTCTCCTCAGTTAGCTGGCGCTATGCGAAGATCCTCTTTCACCTCTTCGATCTCCTTCCTCATCTCCTCCCTCTTTTCTCTCTTCGATCCTCTTTTCTCCTGACTTTTCTCTCTTCGCTTCATCTCCGCCTCTTCGATCCTCTTTTCTCCTCATCTCCTCCCTCTTTTCTCTCTTTTCTCTCTTTCCTTTTTCTTTTTCCTTCCCCGCGCACAGAAAGAGAGAGAGAGAGAGAGAGAACCGACCTCCCACGCAGAATCGATCTAGGGTGAAGCTGATCGGCGCAGAGAGAGAGAGAGAGCGAGAGAGTGCAACAGTGAGAAAAAGGAACACTTGTGTCAAAGACAATAGGGAAACGGTGAGTTTACAAACTACGTCTCGACTTTCTTTGTCTCTCCTTCCCCCTCTCTCCTCTTTGTTATTTATTTTCACCATATTTTAAAAAATTGATAGGTTCTCGGTGGTGGTGGCCGCAGAGGCGGGAACTGAACAAAGACTGATGAATCAACGGTAGGTGATTTGGATCGTGTTTTGGTTTAATTCAGTTTTGGTTGAAATCTGAGTCATTTGGTAGGTTCTGTTTTTTAATTAAGATTTTGTTATGTGAGTTTTGCTTGTTCAGACCTTGCTGTTAAATGGGATAAGAAATCTTTGTTATATGAATTGTCATCTCTTAATCTTATCAGCATTCTGGTGTTACTGGTTCTATATGTTATTTGAATTAGTTAAAAAATAGATGATATAATCAGTTGGTTGATCCATGTGAAGAATTGAAAAGAATACATCATAAAATTTGTTTTTCCTTAAATTCTATTGTTTTGCCTTCAGAACAATGGTGCAAATTTTGGGGTAATTATCAAACTAAGCAAAAGAGATAAAATTGGTTTTTGAAATATTTCTTTCTTATTATCAACCGTGTTTACATTGCCGTGTATATATAGCCTTCTTGGCTGTAAATGTCACTATGATAAAGATAAACTAACTACAGTAAGGTAAGACTTACTATGGTAACAAAGTTTGTTATTGAGGCAGAGGAGATGCTTCTATTTGTCTGGAGTCATCAGCAGTTGTGCTTGAACTGGATACCTCCAGTACTGCGCTATTACCCCCCCCACAAGCGGAAGGGGAATGAGTCACCTGAAGCTTGGTGCGCAGAAACAGAAAACGAGAAGTAGGGAGAGGTTTAGTCATGGAGTCAGCCAGCTGATCCTGAGAACATAAAAACCGAACCAAGAGTTCTTTTGCCACGACCTTTTCTCGGACAAAATGGAAGTCAATTTCGACATGCTTGGTACGGGAGTGAAACATTGGATTGGAGGCAAGAAAAGTCGCGCCAATGTTGTCACACCATAGGGTTGGAGGGGCAGCCAATGGAACTTTCAATTCAGTGAGAAGATATTGAAGCCAAAGGAGTTCCGCACATGTGAGCGCTAAACTGCGGTATTCAGCCTCAGTGCTGGAACGGGAAACTGTGGGCTGCTTTTTAGCACTCCAAGAAACCAAGTTGTTGCCAAGAAAGATGCAATAGCCCGATGTGGAACGACGGTCATCGATTGAACCGGCCCAATCGGCATCACTGTAAGCGTCAATGGTCATGGAGGGGGCTGAGTTGAAAGCCAAACCAAGACTGAGAGTACCTTGAAGATAGCGCAATATCCTCTTAGTAGCAGCCCAATGAGCAACTGTTGGTTGTTGCATGAACTGTGACACTTTATTTACAGCAAAGGAAATGTCGGGCCTTGTAATTGTAGCATATTGTAAAGCCCCAACTACACTGCGATATAAATGAGGATCCTCAAAGAAAGGGCTGTCCAGTTTGGAGAGTGGAGGAGTGGTGGCCATGGGAGTGCTACACGGTTTGCAAGAGTGCATATTTGTGCGAGTAAGAAGATCAAGCACATACTTGGTTTGGGAGAGATGTAGCCCGGTAGGAGTAGAAGACACTTGAACCCCGAGAAAGTAATGTAATGGGCCGAGGTTCTTAATCGCAAATTGCTGTTGAAGGTACTCAAGGCAGGAGGTGAGAAAAGCTGAGTTACTCCCGGTGAGAAGAATGTCATCAACATACACCAAGAGAACTGTTGTCTGTCCCTGAGAATGATGGACAAACAGTGACGGGTCATAGCTGGAAGCGTGAAATCCAAATGCAATCAAAGCCGAATTCAATTTGTGAAACCAAGCCCTCGGTGATTGCTTGAGTCCATAAAGTGATTTCGAGAGAAGGCACACATGATTGGGGCGAGAAGAGTCAACAAAACCAGGAGGTTGACTCATATACACTGTCTCGGCAAGATCACCATGCAAGAACGCATTTTGCACGTCCAATTGATGAATAGGCCAGTGAAAAGAAACAGCAAGAGCAAGTATAACCCGAATTGTAGTTGGCCGAACCACCGGACTGAATGTATCGAGAAAATCGACCCCCTCAATTTGATGAAAACCCTTGGCCACAAGGCGAGCTTTATACCTTTCGATGGAGCCATCAGCACGGCGCTTCATATTGTCCCAATACATGGTAGGGACAAAGGCATGTGTCATTGAAGCAAGGGCAAGTTCGACAATATGACGATGCTTGCGTTCGGATACCCCATTTTGCTGTGGGGTATAAGGGCATGTAGTTTGATGAATGAGGATGAACCGATATTCTTTATCTCAAGACCGGCACCACTGCCAATTTGAAGCAAATCATTCCCAGCATAGTTGTAGAAGGATGACAAATTGTTGATGTCATTTGTCACGTGGTTGGTAGCACCCGAGTCCAATATCCACTCGGATGTAGACCCGATAGTAGGAGAAGGCTGTGCTATGTATGCTTGAGGAGTAGAGGCAGAGGCAGAGGGAATGGGATGTGGATAAGCCGGGTCAGGATCAAATCGGTACCAGCAAAACCGAGCTATGTGACCAACCTTGGTGCAAATCTGACAAGTAGGTTTCTGACCAGTTGTCTGTTGAGGCCGAGGGCCCCTAGGTTGGGTTGGTCTAGGCCCGTGAGGCTGAACCTGACCTGGTGGTGGAGCTGCAGTGGGAAGATAGTTCGGCCTAGGGCCTGGATTAGGAAGCAAAGGCTGGTTTTGGTCAAAGTAAGGCCGAGAAGGCCTGGTCTGGTTCTGCCTGTTGTTACCGGGTTGTGGATACCGGGTATAGAGAGCCGAAGGATGAGAAAGATGAGAGGATACCTGAGGGAGAAGATTCTGATTGAGAAGAAGATTCTCATGATTGAGCAGCATACCTTGAAATTCAGCGAAAGAGATCGGATCATTAGCGAAAGAGATCGGATCATTGCGTGTGGTAATCACAACTGTGAATGAGTTAAAATCGGGTCCAAGCCCATTCAAGGTTTCCATAACCAGTTCTTCATTGGAAACAGGATATCTTGCCATCCGAAATGAAGTATTGGTTCGAGCAGCTACAACACTAAGAAAATGGGGTAACTAGATATCTTGTTCTTGCTGAAAGGACGGATCTTTTTGCGGGTTTAGTGAGTTGAAATCATCTAACAGGATTATATGTAGGGTATTAGAATTGATTATTACTGAAGTTGCCAGCACCACTGCGTTAATTTGTACTATATCTCACTACAGCAAAATCACTCTTCAGCGACGTATTCAAACCGTTGAAATCGATCTATTTCACGAGTGATGAGTTTGCATATCAAGTTTTTAAATTTTTGAACTAATTTAATATTAAGTCAAGCGGTCAAAAAATAATGAAAAATGAACACATTAAAATTAACTAGTTTGAAAATTTATAAATTTGACATGTAAACACATCACTTGTGAAGTAGATCTGTTTCAACAGTTTGGATGCATAGTTTGAAGTCAATTCAATAAATTTTTAAATTAAGCTCACAAAGAGACTTGGTGAGCTTAAGAAACTGGTTTGTGCTCGCCTCTTCTCTCTAGGTAAGATTACGTACCTTGCCTCTCATTGCTTTGAATTAATTATTTTAATTGATTGTATAATCATTCATTAATTGTTTGTGTGTGCTCTGAGTTAGAAGATTTGGGCTAAAATGTCTTAATCAAATGACAATTTCAAATTAATTTTGAAGTTCGTGAGAAAATTAGCTATGGTGTCTTGGCTTGCTTTTGTGATAATTGTTCTGAGAGTTGACTGATTCGATTCAGCTAATTGTTGATTTGCTTATTGAACTTTGTTTATTTGCATGAAATAAAAATTAATTAAACAAACAGGAAGCAGGGTCGTATTCTAAGCCTCCACTCGCACCGCATGCTTTTGCGATCAGCCGGCGCTCTCATCATCTCCATGAGAGAGAAGGTACTGACCGCTCTGCTCTTCTCCTCTATTTCTTCATTTTCTTTTTTAATTGCTTAATTTCAATGAAACCCTATAGATTCAAAGGAATTAGTTAGTACTGCATTTTTTCGTTAAAAAAAACATTTTCATCATTCAAAACCGACTATCTGATTGGTTATGGAAATCAAGGATAGTTTGAGAGAAAGAAGATGGTGAATGAGGTGTTTTGTTTTGGTTGATTGATAGATATGGGTTTTTGGTTGAAGTAGATAATGAGCATGCATCATACATGGAAGGTGTACCGAGGAGACATCACAGGTGTTTTCACTGAACACCCTACACTATATCACAGGTGTTTTCTTTCATACTCTTTATTTCACAAGTTTATAGTTTTGGTGAACTCATTTTTATTTTTGTTAATACTCCTTCCAATAACATCTACTGATGGTAAATGTAAAGTCCTTTCCACATTTATCAAGGGCGTGGATTCGAAGTAATATTATAAGTACATCTGATTCAAACCAAGTAACAATATTTGTAAGAAATATCTTGTTGGCTGACATTTTTTCTTTCGTTTTCTTTAGGGATTCAAAATCCAGCTCCAGAGATATGAAATTTGGAGAGGTTAAACTATGTTTTATTTTCATTTCCATGAAAATATAGAGTAAATTTTTTTTTTTTAATATCCATACTTCAATTTATGCAAATCAATCTTTTAGGCACAACACTTATCTTAGTTTAACAAAACTTACTAAAATCATAGTGATGAAAGCTGTAAGCTTATTTACATAGTACAACTATTACTCAGTTCAAAAATAAGGTTATGAGCTATTGAGCTCTAGAATCTTACGAGAAACTTTCTAAAATCATTTTAACCTTTAGTTGCATCTTATGTAATTATGAGATAAAAGAAAAAGAAGAACCCAAGTGTGAAATTCTTGTCTTTTTGACTGAGCTGGAGCCCCATAAATTAAAATGTTACAATTCACTTTTTGTTTCATTGGAACCAAGTCATGTATAAGAACGAATGTATATAATTGTTCCAGTTCATTGAGATCTTTTTTGGGTACTTTTCATTAACATCCAATTCCTCCAACTTAGGGGCTTGATACCGAGTTCACATCAAAATTGGGCCTAACATTTTAATGACCGAATCCAATGCCTTATCATTTTTATATGCGATGCAGAAGGTACTGCCTTTTGGTACCAACCACTCCACTGTTTCGCAGGTACACAATCAAATTGTACATTTATTTGTGCCATTTTCTTTTCTTAAATTCTTATGGGTGGTACATGGGGAGTGAATTCTGGGGGGGGAGGGGGGCGGAGTTTCTGTTGATGTTTTCCTTTGGGTTGATACAGCACCTGAGAGAATTATAGTGTCTGTTGATGTTTGCCTTTGGGTTGATACAGCACAAACACATGTCTCAAGCAAGTGTTTGCATTTCCTGACGGAATTTCATTATCTGAATATGTTAGTAGCTGATCCTTAATCAAATTTTCTGACTTGTCGAAGGAGCCTGATGCCAACTGGCTATGTTTTGTATCGATCAATTGGTTAATATGCTAATGCCTTGCTTACATATTGAATTTACTTTTTCTTATTTTGTTTTCCACAAATTGGAGGACTTGGATGTTAATGAAAAACAAGATTTCCTTAGAGTGGCGTCGAAAGCTTGCAAGGTCAGATTCAAAACTTTGTCGTACATGTTTGTGTGTGTGGATTTTCTCATGTTCTTTCTATTGATCATAATAGTTGGTGAGTGAGGCTATGGTGCTATGCATAGCACCAATGGCTAGTGTACTACGGCTCAATATGGTACTTTTTAAAATCCTAACGGTCGATCCGACCGTTCAATATGATAAGCATATGAATATGTATTTGCAAACTAAATTTTATATTTTTTTGAATTTTTTTACTATTTTTTCGGATAGGTAGAATTTTGATGGTCCAGAATTTTCAAAAAACACTGATTTTTCTACCTATCTGAAAAAATAGTAAAAAAATTCGAAAAAATATAAAATTTAGTTTGCAAGTACATATTCATATGGATATCACATTGAACGGTCGGATCGACCGTTAGGATTTTAAAAAGTACCATATTGAGCCGTAGTACACTAGCCATCCGTGCTATGCATAGCACCATAGCCTCACTCATAGTTGGTTGTTATCTAAGAAACATTGCTCTCAAATTAGCCTAGAAGTTAATCTCATTTCACTACTTTTTCAAATTCAAATACATTGCAAATTTCATCTTTGGTATTACGCATTAGATGAAGTTGCTATAATTTGATGATTATATTTTTCCAGTCAAATAACATTGTAAGCAAAGAGCTGCATGGATGGACTCTTGGGAGCATAGCTTGGGAGGCCAAGGAATGATTGGATAAGAAGTTCAGTAATCAGAGAGAATCAGTGAGAAAAGGTAGAGATTCTATTTTTTAATTGCTTGCTAATTTTAGTTTGACATTCTATTAGATTGAGCAAAAGAGAAAAGCCAAAATTGGCATCTTGCACCATATTGTATTATATTATCTGACCATACCTTCATTGCGGGGAATTAATATTAAGGTACGTTTGCCTAATTTAATGTTATTCTTTTTCCTTTAAGCTATATCAAAGGAAAGGTGAAGATAGAGGGGCGTAAAATGTAGTGTTGGTAAGTCAGTTTTATACCTTATTTCTTTTTGTTATTTTGACTGCATTACCTATGTTTATCAGATCAGACTTATAAATTTTGACAATTGTCTCCTCTTTCGTTGTTTCAACTACTATTTTCCATTTTATCAAGGGCGTCAGCTGGTTCTTTGTTTTCCAAGAAATTAGAAGAGCAGCAAAGACAGTGGGTTACGGGTCAAATTGGACAACTTGGCGTACCACTGTCCTTTATTGCCAAAATGCATCTCTCATCTCCATATATTTTTAGCCCAATCTGAGGTAGATTCCGAAAGTGACAGAATGGCCATCTGTCTAACAGAAAATGGTATAGATTTGCTAAAATGTGAGTTTCATGTATATAAAAAATTTCAATGAAGTAAAATTTTTTTGACCAAGCCCTAGACATTACTTATCTGAAATTCAATCATAAAACAATAAGTAGCAGCATAAAATCTAGCTATGTTCATGTTTAATTATCATAATAACATGGCTTCTCATTGAATTTTCACTATTCTCATTTTTTGACTGTTTTCAATACCACACTTTATATTAATTAGCCACAATAGTGAAACGGCAAAAAACTTCGATAGTTTACTGTGATACTGAGCAATAAAAACCATCTTAATAATTGCACTTGGTTCAACTTGTTTTTTTTCTCGGTTTTTGAATCAGCCCCATTGTATTTGGGTTGATTATTTTAACAAATCCGTAAATTGATATGGAGTACTGGTATGTAAATGTTGGTCATACGCAAATTATGCTTTTGTTTTAATTTTTGCTTAATTATGGTTTTGTTTTGGAGGGTGGGGATGGCTTATTCTGGTACGACTACTATTAACTGGATGAGAAGAAGGGTTGTAATGTGTTTGATCTATAAACTACTTAGATTCATGTTTTTGGAGTCTGTAATAAGATATGAGAACATTGACGTTGTCAGTCTATGTTGGTATGGTACCAGGTGTATACTGCCACTGACTGAAGTCTCGCTGGTACTGTACCAAAAATTTGTGATTTAGTAAATTTATCTATCTTTGTTTTTTCAAATACCTGATTAGCATATAAATGTAGGTTCATAAAAGAGGGGAGTACAATTAAGTGTCACGGGGGTGGTAAAACGACATAACTGCGTGCTAATGATTGTACCATATTCAGAGCCGGTATTGACTGGCTGCCAGTGGGCTCAGTTGCTTCTCATCAGTTTTTAGGTACCAAATCTCCATCTTCGATTTAGAAATTCACCATCTCCATCATTGCATCATTGCATGCTATTTTTGTTTACTGAGTTTTTCGTAAATATTTTATCTGTTAATGGTGTATTATAATTTGTTTTCTTCCGAAGATTAGTAAGAACTAAAAGCTTTTCTCTTGTGTGATTGTATTTGCCAATTTTGTTTGATGAGGTCATCCAAGAGGTAATATACTTATTTTCTGATTTTTATGAACTTGTTTTTTATAGTTCTTTAGCTTGTTTGGAATACATAAGTCACATTGCTTTCCCCGACTTAAAGCTCTGATTTTTGATAATTGGAAGTAACTTCAAAAATTTGGGTATTAGTTGCAAATATGTGAAATATTTGGTGTTATTTGCTAATATGGCAAAAATAGTAGAAATTCAAAATATTACACATGTAATTTCCTCTGCATTTTAATTTCAAAAACAACAAGCATAGATATGTCAATTTGTACAAGAGAAAGTTAGAGTTGTTGCAGAAAGAATGTGACATTGATGACATCTTGAACTATAGAGCATGTGCAGAGAAACAGTTGCAGGTTCTCTCTCTCTCTCTGTCTTCAAACCTTAGCAATGTGCGTGTGTGTAATATGGGTAGTCTGTAGTCCTGAGTTAAGTTCACTAGCATGCAGTAGAATATTTCCTGTGCTTTTATTTTCATGTTGTGGTTGTTTGGTATTGAATGTAGCTATTTTCTACAATTTGAAACAATCTGACAGTTTCTTTTTGGGGTATTCTTCTACAATATTTTAGGATTAATCTCTCCCTTCCTTCTCTTTATGGGTTTTCAGTCAAAACGAACTTATTTTGGTAAATTTGGAGATTTAGTGAGCTACAATTTAATTTTACTGCTATACTACAATTAAATTGGTCAAAGCAAGTGTGACTTTTTAGCAAATAAAAATTTATCAAATTGACCTCACTAATTTTCTAATAATTTCCCTGCATTTAGTTTATGTTACATTTATTTTTTATTTTTTATTTTTTTTGGTACAGGGAACAGCAGTTATTTCATTTATTGTCCCGTAAATTTTTATCGTTTCTGTTGGTGTTTTCGGTTCCTTTTTGTTAATGATGTAATTAGTGTTATATTGCTTAGTTCTTTTGGAGAGAAATTACTGGCTTGTGCATATTTTTTTTTATATTTTAGAATTCTTTACCAGTTGAGATCTGTCATTTGTGTATTTGACTCTAGGGAAGGTTTCTTTTGGATAGGTATGAGGTACCCGTTACTCCTCTTCCAATCCTTCTGCCATGATCAAAATCGTTTGAAAGGGCAAAATCAAACTTCTTGTTTACTTCTGAATTTCCTCCTTTGATATCTGCTCCAGTATTGATGAAAAAGGTAAATATTCCCTCCCATTCGAATTTCAATTTTTTTCAAAGATAACAGACCATACTCTCTATATATATCAATGAAATCTCCATTCTTTCAAAGTGAAGTTGCCCTATTCCCCTTTTCTCACTCAAAACCACTGTTAATGTTCAAAATCCCTTGCTTTTTTACTTATAACAACAACAAAATTTTACTTCGATCTTAGGAGTAAGCTTTACTTGATATGCATATTATTATTCTACTGTTATTTTGTTGATGACAATTTTTTTCTGCCAAAAAAGTAAATTTTCTTCATTTATTATTGTTTGCCCTCAAGAGTGACAAATTAGATAGCTTCGTCTCAATATTCTCTTTTGATTGACATCTTATTTGATGGGTATTATCTTTCTTTTTGTAATTCTCATTGTAAATATGATAGAAATTGATTTTTAATTTCTGAATTTGTCCAACTATTTGATATTTTTTACTGATGAGGCAGAGAGTAAGCCATCAGGCAGAGAGGATTATTGACATCCACTTTGATGTTTTTTGTTCAATTTCTTAATTTTTTTGAAATTTAAGCATTTAAGAACTTAGAATTATAACTCTTTTAAACTATGGGTTGCTAGACCAGATACCAGTACCAATTCCAGTTTGGTATAATTCAAACTAAAATTCTTTCAATTTTCTTTAATTAGGTTCTTTAGATGTCGTAATGTGCTAATAAGATTAATATTATTGTTTGTAATAGTATTTCTTATAGCATCTCTATTGGTTGTTCGATAATTTAGAAATGAATATGCATTGAGAAAAGGAAGAAAAGAAACATGGCCTTGAAAAATTGTCTTTGAGAATATATCACACTTTTTATTATGTTTTTGACTGTCAAATTTTAAAATTAAATTATGGGCAAACTAATAAACCAAAAATTTTGTTCTTTTTATAAAAATATAGAAGAAAGTTCAATCTAAATGTCTAGCAAGTTTCAGAATTTTTGAAGTTTTGCAACTATGCCTAACAGATGCTTGAATGTAGGGGCAGACTGGTAAATAGTGCAATAAAATAACAGTTTTTGCATTTTTTAAAAGTGAACTTTGGAAATCCTTAACAAATGCTTATAAAATCATAAAAATGTAAAATTTTGGTCCAGTTTATGTGTTTTGAATCCTCTATTTGATTATAACCTTGATTTTGTCATATTGTCACTGTAGGATTATTTTCAGTTCAAATTTCTGAAACTGGTTGAGTTGGTCATTTTTTATACCAGTAGTGATTCACTTTGATTTTCTTTGCTTTTTTACACTGATACGAGGCATTGTACTGACTGATACTTTAATAAAATAATTTTCTGTTTGGAGCAGATTCCCATAGTGTAAGGCAGGACAAACCCTGAAAAGTTAGTTTTGAACTGCGAAGGAGCTACAAGGTACCATATTTTGATTTGGTAGTATATATTTCTTGCTATCTATCACAATTACTAATTTGTTCAAATATTAAGTTGAAAAGAATTACTCAATGAAAGTAGTATATATTTCCTTTTCCTAGATTCTCCGGCAGGGGTTGCCGTCTCCTGTTCTAATACAAGCACATATCTTTACAAGTTTGGTGATAATAACACAGGTGTGCGTGCGTGCGCGCCTTTGTCTGCAATTTCGTTTCTTCATGCAGTTTGATGTAACTTTGATGTTGCTGTTTGATTTAACTGCAAGGTTATTCTAATTGATATAGAAAAGGCAAAGGCGGGTTCTTTGCAAAGAATTGGCCAATGAAGTTGAGAGCTTGCATCAATTTGGTAAAATTCTCCCTACATAATTGTAATTTTCGATTGATAAGACAAGGGTTTGAGAGGTGGAAAGGGTTTATTCCAATAAATTTGGAGAATCCCCCTACTGTAGCATTCACTAAATCAAGGTGTCAGAATTTATAGGAATTACCCATTATATGTTGATTTATCATTTCACTTGTATGTTTAGCTGTTATTTGCAAATAACTACAAATGGTGTAGTTCCGGATGCAAATACAAACATATCTTGCAACTCTTTTGTAATGTATTGAAATTTTTTTTTGGGGTTAATAAGCAGAGAAACTCAATTTTATAATGTAATTGGAGGAACAAACTGTTTTTACTTTTATCATTTTTGTCAGGTTAAGAGAAAGAAAGGAGAGGGGCATACTTGTAATTTATCTCCATCTCCTGGCACAATTGCAACTAGGTTTAGAAGACGTCTTTACGGTATTTAAGTTGCTAGATGACTAACAATTAGGGGGCGAAATTGACAACCAAATGGTGGCATTTTTTTTATTTGTGATATATAGAGGAGCGGGCTCGGTCTTGTTTATGAAATCAAGTGACAAAATGAAAACCAAGTGTTAATGGAACAGTCTTTTTTTCTCTGTTATGAAATCAACTGCATCTTGATACAAGTTGTTGTTAATGATTTTTGGTGGGTTCATTTTGTGGTTGTTTTTGCTTGGATTATATGCTGATGTTGAAAGTTTTTCCTATTCTACTTTTCTAATGTTGAAGGAGATTCCTTTTCTAATTATAAGATCCAATGGTATGTATATAATGCATATTTGCCACACTGGTTTCCTTTTTGTGATAAGTACCAGAAGGGTAAGTTAATTATCAATGTTTCAGACTTTGAGCATTAATTACAAGCTTTTCTCTTGCTCTTGTTAAGCTTAGTCGGGGTACTCTCTTTCCACTTCCTCCTTCCAGGAGTGAAAACGGAATGGAATATGGGCACACAATGCTTATTGGGCAAATTTCTCCATCTCGTGGGCCATATCTATTTCTATGTTCTTTCTGATTAATTTTTTTCATAAAGAAATGGGCGATGAAGTTTAGAAGGGTAAATACATGAGTATTTGAAGTTTAGAATGATAAATATGATATTATGAAGTTTAGAGGGGGAAATATGTAATTTTAATGTTTTTGAGGGACAACGGACAAGTCGGTCATGTAAAAACATTAAGGGATGTTAAAAAGGGTATCACTCCCTTTTTACCTTAGCTACGAATTAGCTCCTAAGACCGGGCAAATCGATAACTCCTCTTTCTCCACTTGGTTGTTCCCGAAGTTACTTGTTACTTAACTTACGACGGCGACGAAGCCATTAGTTACCTCGAGCTCGTAGGAATAACTTAACTTTAGGGCTGATTTTTATTTATGGGCTGATTTGTGGCCCAAGTTCTAAATTATTGAAAGCAAATAACTTTGAACTTGTGCCATGGATTTAAAAGAAAAATAAATACTTGTTAAACGCATTGAAAATTTGATAATAAATCATAATTATTTCTTTCACTGTGACTTAGACAATTTGTTTGAATCATATTGAAATTTTGAAATTGATCAAATTTAGTCTTATTTTTAAAACTTTAACCTTATTGCTCAAGTGAATAAGAATTTTATTATAATGTTATAAATAAGAATTTCTCCTTGTACTTCCATATAAATTTGAAAGGACAACAAATATATTCTTTTTCCCCTTCAATTAGTCTACTCTTAAAATTAATAATATGTGAATTTCATTAAAATTAATTTTGTCACTCTTCAAATAAATGCATTAAAAAAAAATTACTTCTTAAAAAAATATCATGAATCTAACACAAGTTAAATCTTTTACAAAATTAATGTTGTCAATCCCCACCACAACGCATGGGCACTTGACTAATATCAAATAAATAACAACAAATACTCTTTTTCTCGGCGGTGTTGTGTTTTTGTCTGTGTTCTCTATCGAACTAAGAGCATCAAATCCCAGCAACTCAAATGAGTTTCTAAATAACTGTTAATCATTTTTTAGAAATTAAGGTCTTTAAAGTTTCTAATTCTCACAATTCTGAAATTAATTTTAGAGTTTCTATTAAGCCACGTCAGCAACAAATTAAAAAGGAGAAATAATTTGAACTAATAATTTGGCCAACATGGAGTTTATAAACAGTTTCTTAATAAGAAACTTTACTGCATAGTTTCTAAAATGAAAACTCTTTCACATCCCTGAAACTGAATTAGAAACTCTAATAATACCAAGGATGCAGATGCTCTAAAACTACTTTGCTAAAATTTATACTAAATGAATATTCGGGTTCGGTTTGAAGCACCTTAATTGATATTGCTGCCTGTCAGTTCTAAGACTGGTAATTAATTTTGCATACTAATTAAACTAGAAGCACATCGTCCGTCTGCTTTGAAATTCGTGCTAACATCCATTTCACAAACCGTTTTATAAAGTCAAGGATTTAGACCGCGCGTACTTGAACGAAAGCATAATATTATATTTTTTTTTTCTCTTTGCATCATTTAATATGAGTTTGGGCAGGATGTAATATTTTGATTTTTTTTATTTGTTTCTCCGCAAAACGTTGATCATATATTACACCACCGTTACTTGTGAGAAACATAATATGGTTTTGTAAATACTAACGGTTTGTTTTATAATTATATCATGTTTGATTCAGCTAGCACAAAAGAACAAAGATATCTGGCCTTCATACATTTTAGATCAGAAGTTAATTTTTATTTTACATAAATCATTTCATAAAAATAAAAAAGAGGTAATATCGTAGTAAGATGACATGTTGATTTGATTAAAATAAATTGGTTTTGCAAATAAATTTAATGACCACAATATCGAGTGCGCATATCATTTCCTAATTAATGAATGTCAACACTCAACAGCAAGCAAAGAAGAAGAACAGTAGCAACCCTTTTCTAAAGTGGAGGAAACCTCCTTTGCAATTCTACATAGTACCTCAATTTCAAAAGCCTAAAACCCTATGCTGTACCTAGTAGTCAACCATCATTCATTGAAATTATCTAGTCACCTCCCAAGGAAAAACAAAACAAAAAAATGCTAGTTACAGAATTTCATAAAACCCCAAAAAGAAAACGCACCCAAAATTTCTTTCTTAAATGAACTAATCAATCAATCGATATAAATTAGATAAATTCTACAACCCCCCCTAATTTTATTGTAAACCAATCTATATATGTATACATTCTACATTCTATTTATCAATAATAAAAAAAAAGACAAAAACTCAAAAAACAAAGGCAAATTCACACAGCAGAATGTCCATCTTGGCACCCGCCGCCGCCGCCGCCGCCGCCTCTAAGAGTACTCCTCAAAGAAGATGATGAAGAAGACGAGGAGGTAGACAAGTTCAGCCCCACAATCGCATTGTAATCTGAAACACTGTCTTGCAAACTCAGCAACAGCTGGTGATTAACACTGAAACTCATAGATGGCCGTGATGTCGGCACAAATGGAGGATCAGCTTCCCCGCTCAGCATTTGCACCACAGTTCTCATCCCGGGTCTCAAACCCGGATCCGGACTCGAGCATGCCAACCCGATCAACAACATCCGTCTCATTTCCCCCTCATCATACTCCCCTTCCAATCTGTTATCAACCGAGTCAAGTAACCTTCCTTCGCCATGAAGCCGCCAAACCCACTCCGCCAAGTTGCCATTTGTTTGACTGTCAATGGGTCTTCGGCCGCATGCTACTTCTAACACGACTGCACCGAAGCTGAAGACATCGGTTTTATCGGTGGCCCGTCCTGTCAGGAGGTACTCTGGTGCTAGGTAACCCATGGTGCCAGCTGTGACAGTGGCATCTGGCGACTTATCGTGTTCAGTCTGGCGTGCCAAGCCAAAGTCGCCAAGTCGGGCATGGTACCCCTCATCAAGCATTACATTGCTCGATTTTACATCACGATGGATAACCTATTGAATGTAACACAAAACTTTTTGTAACTAAACATGATTTAACAAATTGAAAAGCCTGCTGGTAATAACATGGCTCAAATTAGTAATTATTGATAATTGCAAGAAGCCATTAGACTAGTAAAATCATAGAAATTAAGTATTATATAACATTGGCCTATAAGAACCCAAGTAGGTATGAAGAGACTATGCCAAAATTTGCAAAATTGAAATGTCAGGGTTAATTTTTGGAGATGGTAAGTTGTAACAGTAATGTTCTAATTAATGAGCGTTTGTATTGAATGATCGCAAGAAGCCATTAGACGAGTAAAATCATAGAAATTAAGTGTTTTATAACATAGGCCTATAAGAACCCAAATACAGGCATGGTACTATGCAAAATCTTGCAAAATTGAAAATTGAAATGTCTGGGTTTTGGGAGATAAAATTAGTAATTCTCTTGTTTTATCATGATCCAAAGTGACATATACACTGGTAAGTTGTAAAAGTAATGCACTAATTAGTGAGCGTTTGTATTGAATTGAGCTCGGTAAAATTGGAAGATTGTTGCTTAATAATAAGTGAACCATAATATAATCTAAGTTGTGTGTTACATTACCTGGCGCTCGCATTCTCTGTGGAGGTAAGCCAGAGCAGAAGCAACACCAATCAAAATCCTCTTACGATGCCGCCACATCAGCGGTGGCACGTCAGGATCAAAAAGCGCCTTGTCGAGGCTGCCATGGAGCATGTAATCATAAACCAAAAGTATCTCCCCTTTCTCACAACTCCAACCTTGAAGCCTCACAAGGTTTCTGTGCCTAAGCCCAGCAATGATAGACAGCTCTGACAAAAACTCAGCTCTCCCTTGCGCACCCCCATTATCGCCTACAATACCTCTCGAATTCTGTATGCATCTCTTCACAGCCACAATTGCCCCTGTTTCTGGTATGATGCCTTTGTAAACGGTACCAAATGCACCATGGCCGATGATGCGGGAGGAATCGAATCCACGTGTGGCCACACTCAATTCCTTGTACGTGAAAACCCTCGGTGCGCTAACAATCTCCGATGCAGCCACAAGCTCATCTGATTTCTTTCGGTACTTAGCTCGTCTTGCAAACACCCAGAGCGCAAACCCAGCAAACGAGGCAGCCACAAAGGCGCCAGCTGTTGCCACCCCAGCAACTGCTCCATGACCTGATTTACAGAGCCCATTGCCGTGACAACCTGACGAAGGCGGCCGTTCTGTTGTTGAATTGCTGGGGGCAGAGGCCACTGTGGCAGAACCAGTGGGCCCATGAAACAGTGGTGGTGCCGGTGGAGGTGGGGGAGTGGTAATTACTGCACCTGTACCAGTGCTAATTGGGGGTGATGGTGGTGCTACTGGTGACTGTGCGGTAATGCTGGTTGCAGGTGTGGGAGACGAGAAGCTCCACCACTCAATACTGTGTACCTCTGTGCTCCCTTGAGTAGAAGCCGAGAAACCGACAAAGGCAACGTCATTTACATATTTGCCGAGATCTACTGGGAAGGACAGAGCAGGTTCGGCCGGCCGCAGAGCAGAGTATGATATAGAAATCTCCAAAACTCCCTTGCCGGTATAGTCGATCCAGACATTTATCAATTTGCCACTCTTCAAATCAACCCCAGCCGCTTCTAAATCCACGACCTGAGCTGAAACCATGCTTCCCAAATCAACCCCTACATGATTTGCATTGATGTCTTCAAATTGGACATCCATTAACGTGTCGAATTCAACCGCGAAGAAGGGACCCGGTGGGTCAGAGGCACTTAAGAGGCCGAGATACGGACCCGCATCGCCGACCGAGAGGTCGTCGGGAGAGAGAATGAATGCGAGGCCACCGCCTATGGAGGATGGGTTGAGGAGCGCAATTGAGAAGGAGAAGAAGGTGGAGAAGGGAAGAAGGTCGCCGGTGGTCGGGTGGCGAAGAGGGACTGGGTCAGAGTAGAGCGCCCGGCCCGCACCAGATATGGGCACGGGGAGGTCCCGGGTTAAGTGGATGCTCCCGTTTTTCAAATGCGCGTCGCCTAGGAGCTTGAGGCTGCCTAATGTGAGCGTGGCGAAGTCGAATTTGAGAGAGAGAACCTTTAAGGGCGAGGTGTGTAGGTGTAGGATGAGTAAAGTATAAAGAATTAATTGGATGGATATTGGGTTATTTGGCATCGCCATTGTTAAGAGTGTGAAATGTGGATTGCCATGGATGAGAGGTGAATCGGTGTTTTAATTTGGGCCCTTTTAGTTGTTTTTCCTTGGGGTGGAAGGTAGGTGAAGTGGGAAGAGAGGAGAAAGAATCCAGAGAAGGGATATGGAGACAAGAATTGTGCTGAGATGGGCGACACGTGTACAGGTTGTAACGGTAAAATGTACAGAGGATGCGAATTCTGGATGGATGGATGGCACAGTGTGCTTAGCAAGTTGTAAGTGTGAAATAAATATGTGCTGTGCGCTTCTCTCTCTCTCTAATTTGGGACTAACTGCTAATCAATCTCCCACCAAACAAGGAAAGTAAAACGATAAAAAGATAAAAAATTAAAACGCATATCA
This sequence comes from Carex kokanica, assembly GCA_025461125.1. NCBI lineage: Eukaryota > Viridiplantae > Streptophyta > Magnoliopsida > Poales > Cyperaceae > Carex > Carex kokanica. The sequence continues at coordinate 67,152 of JAJGRX010000597.1, read as the reverse complement.
CTTTTTCATTACAAGAGGAGAGTATCGTAACTTCGTATGCTTCTAAAAGAAAGACACTAAAGATGAATTAATTCAACTGACTCTTTAGGGGCAAAGAATGTGCTCTTCCTGCTACTTGTGAAAGCCTCATAATTATTCTTTCTTCTTGCTCTTTGCCCCTTTGCATCTGCCTTTCAGATTCAATGGGCTAAATCTTCTTTTTGGAAAATAATATATCTTTCTCACAACACCACAACTCTAATTAATGCTTCAAACAGCTCTTTGCTTTAAACAAACAAAACTAAGATATTAAACAACATCAAAGGAAAATTGTATTATGGTTTCCTTTTTCAGTTCCCACACTCGTCCTTCGTCAACCTTCATAGGTATAAATACTTGAAAGATAAAAAATTAATACTTGCAAACTAAGATATTACTACTTGCATGCGCAACATGATATGACTATCCCTTTTCCAGTCTCTCAATGGTCCCCGCATCAACCTTCCTCTAATGAAGTAGTGAGGACCCCGCATCCACACATCAACATTCCCCAATCGTCCATGCGTCAACATTTCTCTAACAAAAATAGTTGACCACATAAGTATAAATACTTTAGTGCAAAGGTATAAATACTTATAATACTTGATATTAATACTTTCATATGACAGCCAGTGTCATATGTAAAAAATACTTGTAAGTATAGGTATAAATACTTGTGTGACGACGAACCTGAAAGTACGTCATCATGGATCTCATTTAAAAGAAAAATTACGTACAAGACGTTCGTGGTTTTAGATTCGCAAAATTGCTCATAGATCGTCAGAAATGTGAACGAGATTGAACGAAGAAAAAAACAACTCACCTCTAAAAACGTGTATGATCCCTCCCATGTAGTTTGAGTGGTCCCCCCATATAGTTGGAGAGACAATTATTTATGTAAAAATTGTTCACCTTATAGATATAAATTATTTCGTTCTAAGTATAAATACTTCCGTGCATAGATATTAATATTTTAGAAAGAAAAAATCAATGATGAAGTTTTTGTGGTCCCCCATGGTAGTTATGGAAGTTAAGTGGGGGGATGGGAGTGCGGGGACAATTATCAGGATCCTTTTATCTATGATGTTGTTTGATTGTCGACATTAGTTTCGAGGCTTAACTTGGTTATTTCAATTTAGACCGGCTAAAATTATTCATGTTTGATTGATGCTTAAATGAAAACAAAATTAATTGTTTATTTTACATTCCTTAAAAAGTGATTGAAAATAATAAAAATAATGAAAAAATTAGGTCTTATACCCAATAAAATTAAACCACATGGAGAGATGGGTTAATTTAGGTCAAGTTAGGCTAACCTAAAGATCAGCTTATTCTATCTTAGTCCGACTCAATTAAATCTTATTTGATGAAATAAGTGAGACCTAAAACTATTATAGACTACACATGACCAATAGAAAATATATATATATATAGAGAGAGAGAGTGGCTAAGCTCAAAACGTTTGCACCAAGGGCATGCACCAAGCCCTTAGTGCAAACGATTTGGTTCTCCTATTTGCAAAGTTCAAACGGTCGATCCAAACCATTAGATATTTAATCCATATTAAAATGTGCTTGGAGACCAAATTTTACATTTTTTGGAATTTTTTTGCTATTTATTAAGCCACTTTGAAAGTTGCTGATCCGGGTGAACAGTAAAAATAGTGCAATCAAATTCTGGACCATGTGATCAGCAATTTTCAAAGTGGCTTAATAAATAGCAAAAAAATTCCAAAAAATGTAAAATTTGGTCTCCAAGCAGATTTTAATATAGATTAAATATCTAACGGTTTGGATCGACCGTTTGAACTTTGAAAATCCGAAAACCATTCGTTTGCACCAAACCCTTGATGCAAACGTTTGTAGCTTTGCCACTCACTATATATACACACACACACACACACACATTATGATACAATATCACATGTTCCATGAAAATTTTCATGATCCAAAGCGCCTAGCATTAAATGATGCCTGTTAATTCCTAAATCTGGCTTGACCACATAAGTATAAATACTTTAGTGTATAGGTATAAATACTTGTAATACTTGATATTAATACTTCCATATGTCAGCCAGTGTCATATGTGAAAAATACTTGCAAGTATAAGTATAAATACTTGCACGACGAGGTATAAATACTTGTGTGACGACGAGCCTGAAAGTACGTCATCATGGATCTCATTTGAAAGAAAAATTACGTACAAGACGTTCGTGGTTTTAGATTCGCAAAATTGCTCATAGATCGTCAGAAATGTGGACGAGATTGAATGAAGAAGAAAAAACTCACCTCTAAAAACGTGTATGATCCCTCCCATGTAGTTTGAGTGGTCCCCCCATATAGTTGGAGAGACAATTATTTATGTAAAAATTATTCACCTTATAGATATAAATTATTTCGTTCTAAGTATAAATACTTCCGTGCATAAATATTAATATTTTAGAAAAAAAAAATCAGTGATGAAGTTTTTGTGGTCCCCCATGGTAGTTATGGAAGTTAAGTGGGGGGGTAATGGGGGGATGGGAGTGCGGGGACAATTATCAGGATCCTTTTATCTATGGTGGTGTTTGGTTGTCGACATTAGTTTCGAGGCTTAACTTGGTTATTTCAATTTAGACCGGCTAAAAATTATTCATGTTTGATTGATGCTTAAATGAAAACAAAAATTAATTGTTTATTTTACATTCCTTAAAAAGTGATTGAAAATAATAAAAATAATGAAAAAATTAGGTCTTATACCCAGTAAAATTAAACCACATTGAGAGATGGGTTAATTTAGGTCAAGTTAGGCTAACCTAAAAATCAGCTTATTCTATCTTAGTCCGACTCAACTAAATCTTATTTGATGAAATAAGTGAGACCTAAAACTCTTATAGACTAAACATGACCAATAGAAAAAAAAAAAAATATATATATATATATAGGGTCCGGCTAATTTGCTGCCGGCAGCATTTTAGCCGGAGGTGCTGCCGCCCCTTTTACTGTTTTGTGATGTCCAAACAACAAATTCAAACCGTTAGATGTTTAATCTATATTATAATCTACTTGGAGACCAAATTTTACATTTTTTGGAATTTTTTTACTATATATTAAGATGGTTTGAAAACCGCTGTTTTTAACGCTGCAGAAATTTACTGAAAACAGCAGTTTTCAAACCATCTTAATATATAGTAAAAAAATTCCAAAAAATGTAAAATTTGGTCTCCAAGTAGATTATAATATAGATTAAACATCTAATGGTTTGAATTTGTAGTTTGGACATCACAAAACAGTAAAAGGGGTGGCAGCACCTCCGGCTAAAATGCTGCCGGCAGCAAATTAGCCGGACCCTATATATATATATATATAGATGGGCTATGGTGCATTGCAATGCATAGGCACCCTTGTGCATTGGACCATAAATCACCGATTCAAAGTCCAAATGGCCGATCCAAACCGTTCATCTTGTTCTCCATATTAATATGTACTTGAAGACCAAATTTTACATTTTTTGGAATTTTTTTACTATTTATTAAGCCACTTTGAAAATCGCTGATCCAATGGTCACAGCTCTGAAACAGTGAAAAATTCTGGACCAATGGATCAGCGATTTTCAAAGTGGCTTAATAAATAGTAAAAAAATTCCAAAAAATGTAAAATTTGGTCTCCAAGTACATATTAATATGGAGAACAAGATGAACGGTTTGGATCGGCCATTTGGACTTTGAATCGGTGATTTATGGTCCAATGCACAAGGGTGCCTATGCATTGCAATGCACCATAGCCCATCTCTATATATATATATATATACACAATATGATATAATATCACATGTTCCATGAAAATTTTCATGATCCAAAGCGCCTAGCATTAAATGATGCCTCTTAAGTCCTTAATCTGGTTTGACTTGTGTGGAGCGGGGAGAGCGGCTTGTATAGCTAGCTGTATCTTATTGTATAATGAATAAATATATAACGAAGATATTAGTGAATGGATATTGTTTAAGGCTTTAAGCAACCAAGATTGAAGAGAGCATGTGCCCACAAAATCCTAAATTTGGTACTGACACGGACACCCTGCATTTTGCTTGGAATATTCTGTAGATGGAAAAGAAATCATGTGCATTGAACAGTCTTTGTAGAATAATATGAGCTAGCAATTCATTATGTTTTATTAGAGTAAATAGAAATTGATATAGAAACATTTGCACAAATTCATCATGTCACAGAAATATGCGCCACTGTATTTTTCACAAGAAAGGTAGTCAAGTGGCCAATAATTTATACGGAACCCCTTTGGATAATCACTGTAATATATATTAGAAATTTCTGAATAAAATCTGGTACGTTTCATAAAAATAAAAATAAATGTTGAATTTGAATCATTCAATTAAAAATAGACGACTTAAATGGTCTGGAATAAATAATTAATTAACTGTTACATTTGATAAGAAAGGTTTTGATTGGCCGGGCCGACGCTCCCATACCGTTTCTTAAGATTAAGGTTTCAATTTGTAAAGAAAGGAGGCGTCGGGCGTCGGGCGTCGGCGTCGCTGTCTTGATCCACATGGAGTTTGTCAATGAACTCGTGGCATGCTCCGATAGTGGGGCCCCTTCATTTTCACAGCCTTTTGTGATATATATGGCGACAAGACTCCAAAAAGAGCAAATTTCACAGATTTATCAAAAGCTCCATAATTGAAAGCAAATTTCTTTATTGTGGATCATGCCACAAGTATCTGCCATGCAAGTCACTAAATTTAACTGTGGTGACTCGCAACAGAATCAATTTCACAGAAATTGTAACAGAGAATAAGAACTGTTCTACTTTGCTACTCATTATTTGCACGACAGAGAGAGAGAGAGCGCGCTTTATCACTTTTCAGTTTTCACCTAAAACCAAAAATAAAATAAAGAGAGAGAGAGAAGATTTAAAGGAGAGAGAAACGCTCTCTTGGCCACTCAAATTCTCTCTCGCCGTTTCACGGCTAAACTGTGCGTCGTTTTTTTCAAATATCATTTTATTTATTCATTATTTTATGTAAAGATTTGACTTTTAAGTCATCTAAATATTTAATTATTTAATATTCATAAATTACTATTTTCATATTTCGAACCTACGACTTTTCACATAGAGAATATTTCCTTCGCCACTAAATCAAATATTCATTCTTAATATCATTTCTTTTATTAATCAATGTTGTATTAGATGTTGAGGAGACATTAATTTACCATGAGCTTTTTGCAAAATAATTTTAGCACTTTTGTTTGGGACTCACAGGAGAAAATACAAAACTTTAGCACATGTTCGTTTGTTACAGGATTGTATGGGATGAGATTTGACGGGGTCGGAAACTCACTATTTTATTTGTAGACACTCATACTAATAGATACACATGGAAATAATTATTGGAATATATTAATGAGTGTTCAGTTGTATTATAGAAATAGTTACGGGAAATCTTAATTTGTTTTAGATACACATGGTAATAATTGTTGGAATATTTTAAATTTGTGTATGTACTCGAGAGTTTAGTGGAGCACCAGATAATCGGTTCTTGAGGGGGTCATCTCATAAATAAAAATAGGGGGAATTTCACGTATACTCTTCAAAATCTTCAAAATTACATATTTTCTCCTCTAAACTATGAAATTACGTATTTCCCCCTCAAACTTCAAAAACTCACAAATTTACCCATTTATTGTTTTTTATATTAAAACTCATTCTAAATTTATATAATACCCATTTTACCATTTATTAAAAGCATAAAAAGTCCATCGGACTCAAATTTGAATATGAAGAGTTCCTCTATTGTCCGATCCACCCGCATCGCATTAAGATCTGTGCGTGTAGCTTCAATATATGTGTGTGTTGGCTTTAAGATTCGTGCTGATCTAACGCACGAATTTTAAAGCAATTTTGATCTGCGCGCATCGCATTAAGATCTGTGCACGTCGCTTCAATATCCGTGTGTGTTCGCTTCAATTGTAAAGAGGTGTCAGACTTGTAAAAGAGGAAATTTGACTTACGGTTAAAATAAAGGGTAATTATATCTTCCCCCTCCTAATCTTCCCCCATTTTTCCTCCAACTAACTTTCTTTTCTAGTTATAATTACTAATTCTAATCTTCTCCCATTTCTTCCTCTAACTAACTAACTTTATTCCTCCCATTTCTTCCACATCTCTTTCCCTCCCTCTCCCACCTCCGCCTCCCTCTCCCATCTCCGCCTCCGCCGGATGCAATTAATCCCTTTCGTATCTATGTTTCTCTTCCTCATACAATATCGAGTTATTTGCAAATAACAAAGTTTCATTAATACTTGATTTGAATACTTTATAGTTTATGTGTGAATACTTGTACTAGTAGTTGTGAATAGTTAGTAAAATTGCTTTTATGTGATGAATAGTTGGAAATTAATGGATGAATACTGTTTCATTTGGGATTAATATTGTTTCAGTTGGGATGAATTGTTCTTCACATAAGGTATATGTACTTAGTATGACAAGATGAATATTTTTTTTACATTATGAATGTTTACTTAGTATGACAGGATGAATACATACTACCATGTCAGTGTGTCTTAATACCAGTATTTTTGAATAGTAAGACTGCTTTATTGGATGAATATTTAGATATTTAATTTATCATGTACTATTTACATTTACACGATGAGGATAAATACTTGTTCAATGAGATATGAACACTTGCATGACGGGTGTAAATACTTGTGCAACGGACAACTCGAAAATATGTCATCATCGATCTCATTTGGAAAAGAAAATTGTGTAGAAGACGTTCGTGGTTTTAGATTTGCAAAATTCCTCACAGATCGTCTGAAATATTAGTTAGATTGAACAGAGAAAAAAAAATACCTCTAAAAACGTGTAAAAGATGGGTGAGTGATGTGTCCAATTTTTTTTAAATACTTGATATATTAGGGTGAATACTTGATGTATTATACATGAATACTTAATGTATTATAAATGAATACTTGATGTTATTTCCACTTGCGATGGCAGTTGTGCGGTCCCACCCACTTTTTTACGCGTTTTCTTTTGTTTTTAGCGGACGGCAGTTGTGGTCCCCTACTATCTCCTCATAATTAGCGCGTATTTAATGCTCTGAATGTCGTAATGTTTCCATATATAATTATTTCTCAAAGATGAGTATTTTTATTTACATTGATGAATACAACTCGTGTTAAGTGTGAATACTTTTTCGCAAATCGTCCCCCGATAGTTATACAGTGACGGCAGTTGTGGTCCCCTACTATCTCAGCGTAATTAAGTGGTCCCCTACTTATCTGAAGCGGGAAAAAACAGGAGATGGATACCGGGGGATAGCTAGGCTCTCCCTAAAATAAAATAACTCAAATCACTGAGATTAAATCTGCGTTTTAACACATTAATTGTCTGTATGTTACTTAAAATTACATAAAGATTATGAACTAGGTCATCAAACAATTGAATTTATGTAACTATAATATACCAAACTAATTATTTGGTAATAATAATTTTTGAAAACAAAAAAATATTCTGTGTTAATAATATAGGATTTATTCGAATTAGTGAAGAATGCTCTCTCATCATATTGTGCTTACTAGACATTAAACCTTCTAACTCATCCTGGTAGCTATCTAATTACTAGATAATTAAATAATATGGTTTGAAAAATTAATTTTAAACATTTTACAAGTCAAAACTATAAATTTACACAGAAAAATACGAAATCATTTGCTTTGAATGAGTTGATGACTACATGTAAATTCCAACGGTACATGTTAATTATATTATGAGATGGGCTATGGTGCATTGCAATGCATAGGCACCCTTGTGCATTGGACCATAAATCACCTATTCAAAGTCCAAATGACCGATCCAAACCGTTCATCTTGTTCTCCATATTAATATGTGCTTGGAGACCAAATTTTACATTTTTTGGATTTTGTTTACTATTTATTAAGCCACTTTGAAAATCGCTGATCCATTGGTCCAGAATTTTTCACTGTTTCGGAGCTGTGACCATTGGATCAGCGATTTTCAAAGTGGCTTAATAAATAGTAAAAAAATTCCAAAAAATGTAAAATTTGATCTCCAAGCACATATTAATATGGAGAACAAGATGAACGGTTTGGATCGGTCATTTGGACTTTGAATGGGTGATTTATGGTCCAATGCACAAGGGTGCCTATGCATTGCAATGCACCATAGCCCATCTCATTATATATATATAAACACGTTACGTAAACTTTAATTAATGCGCGCAGCTAGCACATCATGCTATTGACTCGTTCATAAACAATAGCAACTTGTCATTTATTAACGCATAAAAATGGGGGGAAAATACAATAAAATGGTTGACAGTAGGGAAATTAACCGACATTTTTAAAATACCCTAAGTTAATTACAAATTATTAAATCTGCCCATGATTCGCTGGATTTATTAAATATGCCCAAACCGGCCAATAATTGGCCGGTCCCGATTAAATTCGATTAAAATTCCCGACCGGCCAATTATTGGCCGGACCCGTGAATTTTTTTTTTTTTAGAGAAAAAATAGCTAAAATGCTGAAATCTAACACTATAAAATCGAATTGTTTTTTTAAATATTTGTTAGAAAATACGCTACTAATAGGGCCATTGTATTAAAATTCGGTTCATTCGGCCGAATATTCGGCCGAATATTCGTATTCGGTTGGAATCCGAATAGAAAATCAATATTCGGTTTAATATTCGGTTTCGAATATTCGGCCGCATATTCGGCCGTATATTTTTTTCCGCATATAATATATTTAGTATTCGGTTCAGTATTCGGTTCAGTATTCGGTTTTGAATTTATGTTTGTATTCTTAGAACACTTGTTTGTACCATGGGTTGTTGGTTGTGCTTGTATTCAAGTAGTAACGTCGCTTCATATGTGGATTCCATTGATCTCAAAGCAGCAGAATATTGATTTGCATAACTATTAATATTAATTATTATTTGAAAATCCGAATATATAAATTCGAATAAAAATCCGTATATTCGGCCGAATACCGTATATACGGTATGCGGTGGCCTTCCGCATACCGAATGAAAACCGAATATTAATACACTGAATAGGGCTGATTTTGTGCTAAAATACGGTAAATTTACTAAAATGCTGAAATTACAATAATTACGTAGAATTATGCTAAATACGGTAAATTACGCTAAATTACGTATGAATAGGGCCGATTTTGTGCCATCTTTCATAATCGTAAAAAATAGTAAAAAAATTTCAAAAAATTTCAAAAAATTGGTATTCTACAAGTTCATTATATAACTAATTTACTGAGCTACGTAGATTGGAGAATAGAAATGAAAATCTTAATCGGAAACTTCAACTGAAGTTTTGAGGCTCTTCCCTTAGTTTTTTGGCGATTCTGAATTTAAAAAATTGGCAAAGCGAGTTCGGACGAATGCGCATTTTCACAAGCTTTCCGAAAAGTGGTTATTTGCTAAAATCGGACACTCGAGTGCCATTTTATGGCCGTTTGAAGTTTCGTCGTCGTTTTTCGCTTTCTCAGTGAAGATATCATCCCTATTCATACGTAATTTAGTGTATTCTAGCATAATTCTACATAATTATTGTAATTTAAAGTAATTTAGTGTAATTCAGCATAAATCAAGTAATTTAGCGTGTTTTAGTATAAATATGCTAATTATATATAAAAAATGTAATCTAGCAAATATTTAAAAATAAATTTGATTTTTTAGTGTTATATTTCAGCATTTTAGCTATTTGTCTCTTAAAAAAAAGATAACATAATTTAAAGTAATCTAGTGTCAATCAGCATAAATTAACATAATTTTGAAGTAATTTAGCGTATTTTAGTAAAGTAATCTAACAAATATTTAAAAAAACAATTCGATTTTTTTGTGTTAGATTTCATTTCAGCATTTTAGCTATTTTTCTCTAAAAAAAAAAAAAAAATTACGGGACCGGCCAATAATTGGCCGGTCGGGAATTTTAATCGAATTTTAATCGGGACCGGCCAATTATTGGCCGGTTTGGGCATATTTAATAAATCCAGCGAATTGTGGGCAGATTTAATAATTTGTAATTAACTTAGGGTATTTTAAAAATGTCGGGGAAATTAATGTGCCTTTTTGTTGAGCAATAAATCTATTTTATAAATTATCCATCCAATCCCAAGTTCCCAACCCTACAATCTACATGCATGATGCATGCTATCACCTTTTCAAGGAAATTGCCATTGAATTGAACTCTGCCAAACCAACAATTCCAATAATGGTTTGTGTGTGTATGACAACGACGCAACTAAGCTTTGAGATCTCTCGCAATAATTTAAGTTTTCTATGGCTATTTTCCAACTGTTTATGTTTATGTATTTGGAAACTAAGGCTTGTGTTTAAATTATTTTCTTGAGCGAGGCTATATATGATATAATATGTATATTACGGATCAACCCGTGCTATTAATTCATATCTTTATTTTTTAAATTTAAATATATAGTCGATTTGAACCGTTAAACACAATCTCCACATGAAAATATACTTGCATATCAAATTTTACATTTTCTTTTAAGTAGAAAACCACTATTTTTTGTGGTCTAGAATTTTCAAATCAAGTGATTTTTAATCTATATAAAGAATAGGAAAAAAAAATACAAAAATACAAAATTTTGTTTGTAAGTACATTTTCATATTAAAATGATGTTCAACAGTTGAGATTTATTATTTGAATTTTAAAAAAGAAAATAGAAGTCTATAGCAGACCGTTGTGCAATATGCAATATGAATTTCTTATATGTGTAAATAATAAATCTTGAGATTAATAATTTTTTCGATATTCATTTTCAAGAGAATAAGAAAGCAGCTAGCATATACAATTTCTTTAGAGCGATTGTTTTTTACAAACATGTTGAATCGAATTGAATTATCTTTTAAAATGGAAAAAGTAATTATGTACAACAATTAATTTTGCTTCTCGTCTAAGTTTTCGATAAATATTATTCAGAAAGACAATGAGAAAGTTTTGTTAATTAATTTGGATGGGTGCCATGTTAGCATAAAAAATTGGTATGAGCGAAGGAAGGGTCATAGAAGATCTCATCTCCATGTATATGATAATTGATAGCATATATAGGTGCATATATAGGCAAGGCGTGGAGTTTATGACGCGATAATATTACACTAATTAACAAGTGATCCTTTTCCTCATGGGGTATACAATCACAATGTCTAATTTTGGCTATGGAATTTTCCTTTCGGCTTTCTCTTTCTTTGTGTGCAATGCAAGATATATATGTAAAGAGAATGTATGTACGTTATGGATAGCGATAGCCGATAGGTGTGTCTATAGGGCCTACTTATATAATATAATATAGTACATAGCTAGCTACTACATTAATTCTTATTATTTGTCTCTAATCAAATATCACATCATTTTGGCTACGCAACATATATAGGTGCCAGCGTGGGGTCCGGATCCCCTAAAGTAACCCAATCTTTGGGTTTTGGATTGAGACCGTCCGATTCGAATTCGTCGCTCGAGATTGTCTCGGAATTCGAGTTCGTCATTGGAATGTGTGCATCACTTAGCCGATGGATTTTCACGGATTCGAATCGGACGGTCCCGATCCAAAACCCAAAGATTGGGTTACTTCACTGGATCCGAACTCGCCAGTGTGCTACTATTTGGCAAGGGACCACAGCGCCTTGTTTTATACCTCCGGCTCTGGGATCGATAAGATACATTTATATTTATTTAACACAAGCTTGAATGATATTTAAAAGATTATGAGTTCCGGCTAGGACTGGCGTCTTCCTCGCAGGGGCCCTTGTATATTTATTATTCACCCGCTTGGTATTGATTTCTCGCTAATTGTACGTACGGATCCACTCAACTCACACCAAGTCACGGCTTGCAGTTCTAACCGCTCACCTAACAAGCACTGTTTCTTTAAAAAAAAAATGTTCTTTGCACCGCTTGAACATGTTAATATATTTGAAAATTCCAGAAAATTAGCTGGAGCGGAGCGAGTTTGTTGTAATGTATAACAAGTTGACAAATATTGGCGTCAAGCCAAACTTTGTCCAGGCTTAATTTCCAACTCGATCGTCAAATCTTATCACTTTATGACTGTGTTGCTGATGAGAGAGAAAGAAGCAAGATGAGAGAGACAAACTTCTACTTCTAGATCTCTCTCCTTTTGAGTTATTAATGTATTATGTATAGAGTAATTGAAGGGGAGGCTCCTAGTCCTAGCTAGGACTGTTATGCCCTTAAATATTGGTTGGTTGGGCCTCCACATTTTTTAAGTTGCTTACTAAATCCATTTCTTTTCATGTGATATATATAGGAGATCATCGGATATGCCTTGCATTTTCTAACTCTAATTGACAGATTGCATGTTTCATTGCATTGCAGATAGAATTTTCTTATTCTTTAAAATGTTCAATTTTGATTGTTAATAACGAAACTATAGTTTAGATGAACAAAAAACAAAGCATCAATGAAATTCTTTTGCATGTTATTGTGTTTAAAATATGGAAGAAATTTTCGGTTATTTTCACATAAAATATGAAAGTCCTCGAGGAAAATCGTCTCAAATTAACAGGCTTGGCACAAATAGAAGCGAAATTAGAAAATTTGAATAAAAAAGGTTAAACTATAAAATACATAAATGCGAAAAAGTAAAAAAAAAAAAAAAAGTGTAGTCACTTGAGAATTGAACTCAAAACCCTACAAACACTGATTTGTCATTTTATGAAAGAGGTTAAACTATATAAAAACTTTAAACAAACAAAAATTTAATTAAATTTAAAAAAAAAAGGTTTCTATATCCATAGTTCTGTACCCAGTTTTTACCAAGTCATTTTCGAATCAGCCTTCCAATGGTTCTAACCGTTCTCCCAAACTACTTTATATAAAAACTTCCCTCTATTGTTTCCTAGTAAACTTCCGATCTCTCTCCTCTCATCCGTTCTTTCCACCATATCAGAAAGATCGCGCCTCTTGTTGGGTTTTGAGGCTACCCAAAGCCATTAGGCTTAAGCTGCGGAAAGATCGTAAAACAAAAAATTTACTTCTAACTCAAGCCAAAATGATTGAAGTGGTGTGTCGGATTATCTACCGAGAGTTACAGACCTGTTCAATCCTTTAGATTAAAAGCCATAAATAAAACTTTACTTATTTAGATCATAGATCAAGTGGTATGTCGGATAATTACCGAGAGTTACAGACCAGATTGATCCTGTACAGACCCAAAGTAGTAAAACCGTATTTACTTGTATTTTAATCAGTTTATAGATCTAATCCTTTGATTGATTTCTAAATGATTAAATCTATTTAACAATTAAATAGATTAATATAACATTTCTTTACCTTGCTTCCAAATTCAAATTGGAATGCAGTCTGACCCGGCTGTCTGACCCGGTTAAGCAAGCACAAAAAATATAGTGCCTCTATCGGTTATCCACCAGGAACTAATCGAGAGAGCGGTTTATTTCTTTTACCAGAAATACCGTAAACAGTGAAATCTGACAAAAACACTATTCACGAGAAAAAGCAAATAATAATTACGACTCTCGTAAAATATTATTTCTAAAACCTGTAAACTCTGATTAGAACGAATCTGAGGAAAGAGAGAATTATCGTTCGATCGGATCGAATCGATATTCAGGAATTATATATATTCTCTCTAGCTTTGATCACATATTTATATCATTTTCTTAAAATCGCCATATCAATTTTGGTATTTATATACATTCAAAATTGAGTCGACAAATCAAGTCGGCAAAATCAACGGCCAAAATGAAAATAGCAAAATGAAATTACCATTTTGCCCTTGGCCCTTTAAGACTTGATTAATTTTGGACTTTGATTTGGGCTTTTTAATTTAGGTCTTTAATCTTTAATTAGTGATTTATTCTTAATGGATTTCAAGCCCAAAATATAAATCCAATAATTAAATATTCTAAGTCCAAATCAAATACATATTTTCTCGATCGTTCGTTCGGTAACTTTTATGCAACGTGTCAAACACGTTCATAAATTAACCAATGTTTCTGCTTGTCATTTAAATGACATTTATAATTTAATTATATCATATATAATTAATTTTATCTATCTTATTATTAATTATAATCATTATAATTAATCAACAAGATTCTCCGACTAGTTCCTATATGGTGTGACCCAATAGGATCTGTGTTATGTTGGCAAATAGAATTAAAACTATTTTAGCCTCTATTTATCATAGGTGGCACCTGGCAAGTACATTATGACACCAATTACACAGATGATGCTGTACTGTACAATATCATGATCCAGTAGACGATTTACTTCGTGTTAATTCTTTTGTCTCATAGCTATCAGATTAGTTTCAAGGTAGGTGTGTGTCATCCTTGCAAACTTAATCTTTTCTTGATCTTGAATAGATTATCAAATATGTTTACTCTTGTATTCATACTGGATCCAGATAATCATATTCTATCAAGGGGCCCAGTGATGCTATAGCTCGTATTGAGATACGAGGGACAATAGTACTTTTGATAAACCATCTTTTCCTCCGCATAAGCTATGTATACCGAAGAACTACCCTTATAGCTACTTTTTACGGATAGCGTTAGATAGCAATTACCATATACATTTCTTATGTAGGAAAAATGAATATCTCATACTTTAGAACTTAACACTAAAATGAAAACATTAATGACACATACACAATTTCATTTAATGTTTCATTTGGGGTCTGTCAAATATCATGTTCTCTAACATGTATCTGTGTGATTAAAATGACAACTCTTTGTCTATGGTTTGTAAAACTTAACCATCATTTAATCCACACACTAACCTTTTCGCGGTAATTAGTGTTCCTGCTAATTACCTTGGTTAGAGACTTTTAAGAGTGTTATCATCTATATTATGAAGTTTCACAATTCCAGTCATGAACTCGAAATGATTCATAAATTCAATAATACTCAAGGTAACAAAATGATTAAACACAAAATGATTAAACATTCAATTCATGAACAAAGCTTTATATAACAAATGTATCGTATTATTGACTTCTAGATTATTACAAACTAACACCTCTCTCTCTCTCTCTTAATTCCTGTTCTCACCTGCCTTGTCGCTGCGTTCTCCTCTTCTCAATCCCTTCCCTCCGACGGCCTCTCCTCTGGCGGCCTCCTCTCCAACGGGTTCTTGATCGCGCTGGATCTGAACGGCGACGGAGTGCTCTCCCGCGCAAAGATAGATTAGAGAGAGGCGATTTGGAGGAGATATGAGAGAGAGGCGATATGAGGAAACGATCTGATGGAGATTGAAGGAGATGATCTGGAGATAAGAGGAGACGATATGCAGTGGTTTTATAGTATTTTATATTGTGTTTTATAGTATTTTGTGAAGAGGTTTACATCAACTTCCAAGAGAAAGGTGTTTCACCCAAAATTCTCAGTCCCACAAGTGGTGAGGCATCTGACACTGAGAGGCAAAATTCACAAGGTTTCCTTTCTTATTTTTCTTTTTAGTACTTATTTATAGTGCATTGAAAGTGTTGGTCCCTAAGGCTCCTAGAAGGGGGTGGATACGGGGACTTTTTAAATTTTAAAGCTAAGTATTTTTAACTATCGTGTGTATAAGTTATTCTTGGCGGAAACTCGAATAACGTTAAACTATGCAAGTGTGCATAAAGTAAATAGAAGAGTTAAGAGACACTTGACACGAGAGTTGTTTACGGAGTTCGGCACTAACGCCTACGTCTCCGAGGCTTCGCGACCTTTGAGATGGGGCGTCTTTCATTACCCAATGAGAAAGGAGTACAAGGTGGAACCAGTGAGCCCTTATAAAGCTTGGAAAGTCATACGGCCCGAGCACGGAAATGGCTCACGAGCAATAAAGGCTCAAATGTATGAATCAAACAAGAAGATCACCAAAGGATCACTCTACTTCTTACAAGAGATTGATTGTGGTTGAGTATGCTTCAGATTAGAGTATGAATATTGAAGTTAAGTGCACAAGCAACAATGACTTTTTCTAGATCTAAAAGGAATTCAGAATATTGCAATTGTGGGCGGCTAGAGTGATAATCCAAACATAGATTTTGCTTCTATTTATACAGAGCTGAGCAAAATAAGGTATCTGGCCTTAACCGTTGCAACGGTAGATTAACCGTTACAACGGTTAACTCCAGATGACAGGTTTGGCTGCGCTGGAAACCCTAACGGCTATTAACAGTTGCAACTGTTACTCTCTGGAAATTCTGGTCTACCGTTGCAACGGCTGTCACAACAGAATAAATCGATTTGACTGTGATTGATTTATTCCGTTGTAACGGTTATAGTAAATTACTTCAATCTCAAGCATGCTTTACCGATTTTACAGATTTCTAAACCTAATCTTGAGATGATGCTTCTAGCACCATTGCTTGGTTCTTCATGACTCATCCTTGATTAATATTGTTATTCATCATGTATCCTTGATGTGTATTTTAGCAATTCATATCGTTATAAACCTGCACAATATCTCAAGACACGAAACTGTAAAATTCAACAAATATATGTTTTGCAAATCTAGTCAAACAGACAAGTAATGGCACAATCCAACATAAAGGATTTAGTGTAGTAATTTTGAAATTTCTTACTGAAATGGCTCAATTTTATCATTATTTTTTTTTCACTTGATCTATCAGGGTTTACATTGTCAATTAGTTAGTTTTATAATATCTATGTAGTAGTGTTACAATATGGATTTGATCAGTTTCTTCCTAAAATGGCAAAATTTTAGCCTTGTTTTTTTACAGTATTCATCTTGTGATTTTACAATATTAATCTTATGTGTAAAACTTATAATAATCTCAATATTTAAAGGTTGTTATATGTATTTTGCAGCAATAAAAGAAGATTTGTACTGGAGAAGTACAGTCTGATGAGTTGCCTACTAATAATATCTATCTAATAGGTTTACAATATCTATATAATATTTTACAGGATCTATCAAATAGGTTTACAGGATCTATATAATATTTTACAGGATCTATCTAATAGTTTTACAAGATATATGCAATAGTTTAAAGGATCTATGCAATAGTTTTTTTTTCTTTATTTTACATATCTGGATTGATCCGTGCAGATTGTTGAGTTAGTACTGCAGTTGTTGCAATATGAGACACCAATTAAGCATCCATGGATATATTAAAGGAATGTCTTGTTCTAGTGATGAGACTTATCACTCATCCTTATAATGTGTATCAGAGGGTTCTTATGTAGCAACTTTTTTATTCTAGTGATGGAACAATATGTTTATATATTTTTCTATTTGTGAATGATGTAATATGTGTTTGGTGAATAGTATGTTGGTTAGAAACATTATGTTTGGTGAACAATATGTTTGTTTTAATTTGTAAGTACTGTTATGTTTGTTAGAAGACATTTATGCTTTTGTGTATGCTTCTATAGTATTTATGTTGTTGTTTTACAATATTCATCTTGTTGTTTTACAGTATTTATATGCAGATATACAAAATTTGAACAAAAAAAAAATTTGAATTTTTTTTTTTCAATTTTACAATATTCTTTAGAGTGTTTTATTTTACAGTATCGAAAGAGGTATTTTACAGTGTTAAATAGCTTCTAGAAGTGGTTCCGGATTAGTTGGAAAGTTGTTACAGTGTCAAGTTGGCAAGTGGTCCAAGTGGTCATGGTGAAACCGCGTTAGCAACTAATTCTGGAACCACTTTTCATAAGTCGCGACTTGTGAGAAATCGGGTGCTTATTTTAGGTTTGTAAGATCTAGTATTGTATTTTACAGTATCGTTGTTTGTTTGTTGACAATGGTCCTGGTGAAACCGCATTAGCAACTAACTCTGGGACCACTTTTCAAAAGTCGTGACTTGCGAGAAGATTATGTTGTTATTTTACAGTATCCATGTTGGATTTTATAGGATGCAGTATGTTATTTTATAGTATCAGTGCTAGTCAAATGACAGTTGGACTTAGATATAAACCAGGTACAAGTCGCTGGATACAATTAGTCGCTTTCTAAATTTTAATATACATAATTAAAATTTTAAAATCGTACGGATGACTTAGTCTTAGATCCGCCTTTGAGCACAATTTACACAAATCGACTTAGTGCAGTACAAAACAGATTAGTAAAATTCATCTGTAACAGACGGTTAGAGACATGGAAAAATACAAGTAAAAATAATCATCTAACTAAATGGAGAGATGAATTAACACGAAGGGGGGAATTAAACGAATCTAGTGAGCCGCCGCCTCTAACAATAATAGATTCCTCCACTGTCCATTCAAATGGTTGAAAAAAAGATCAAGCAGCACCATTGCAATGATTCAGTATTTATACCTATTCTCATAAAAGTAAAAGGGGGAATTTCATATATACCACTCAAAAACTTCGAAATTACATATTTACCACTCCAAATTCTATAATTACATATTTACCACTCTAAATTCTAATAACTCACATATTTACCCAATATATTTTAAATATATTACAAATATACACAAAACTCAAATTAATTATGTTTAAGATCCTAAAAACTACAATTAATTACGTATTAATTAAAACTTGACCCATTCTCCACATTCAAATTGGACTCTTGCATTCTCCATCTCTCTTCTGCGCCCATTGCATGCCCATTATAACCTCTCTCATTGTCTCCCGCATGACTCGCTATCTCATTATTACAGCCAACTTCTAACAGCAGAAGTGTTAGCGATTGCAGTTTGCTACTTGCGCGGGATGGTAGGAGAAGGCATGGGCAAGACTGTTGTCGCAGTTGGGCTTGAATAAGATGGTGGCAGGGGACACATCGGGGTGGTTGGAGAAGCACGGCTTAATGCTATTATCCATTGTCAGAGCGGGTACATGGTGAATGAGTCCAGTTTTAATTAATCCTTGATTAATTGTAGTTTCTAAAATCTTAAACATAATTAATTTGAGTTTGAAGTATATTTAAGTTATATTGGGTATATATGTGAGTTATTAGAATTTAGAGTGGTAAATATGTAATTATAGAATTTGGAGTGGTAAATATGTAATTTCGAAGTTTTTGAGTGGTATATATGAAATTCCCCCAAAGTAAAATTATAATTTTCACCAAGTAAGAAAACGTAAAAGCGGATACGTAGAACGGATTCATAGAGTCCGATCCAATATTATGAATAAGTATATCTAATTCTAACATGATCAAATATTGCAGCAAAATTGTTTTTTTACTACTTTTTTTGGATCAGACTCAATGTAGTTGTCACATTTAATCATGTTAAAAGTGCATGAGAATTATTGAGTCCTATTTATAATATTAGATTGGACTCAATAAATCTGATCTTTTTATATTTGTTAGAAACGATACACATTTTATTTATGTACCTCTGAATTTAATAATTTTTATAGATAAAAAATTTCTCTCTCAAGTCTGAACGGCCACTGCCTTCCATTCTGATGTTGACCATTAGGGCGACTGGATCTCGTCTGTCAACGACTCTATATATTCTCTGTTCAGTTCCTGCAGAAACGGAGAGGATGCATCGATGGCGGGGTGAGTGGTGAGTGGTGAGAGAGTTGCAGGCCTCAGCTTCTCTCCCGTCAGACTTAATTGGGCCGTTTCTTTCAACTGTAAATGATTTCTCTTTGGGCCCGTAACTCAGCCCACCTTCACCATTCTCAGTCAAATTTCTCCTCAACGGTCACTCTCAAATCAAATCAAATCAGGCTATTGTTGGAATATGGCTTCCTCTCATAAAGTCACATCATAGTTCATATATGGGAACGGGACATCCTTGACGGATTTCTTACAGGCTTGTTTTTTGTTGGGCCTAATTAACTAATTTCAACCTGATTTATGAAATATTCATAGAGTTCGCCAGCTATTTATTGGGCTTAATTATCAGCCTATCTAGGCCAGGCCCCATTTCTTTTCTTTTTCTATTTCTATTTCTATTTCTTGCACAAACCAGATTCAATTTTTATATCAGTCGGCTCTAGTCTCAAACTCTCAATCACTGATAACATCATCCGGTTAAAAGTTAATATGTACCTTGTTCTTAGCTAGAGAGGATCTCGACTATTATATTTCCTTTACCCACCATAAAGTTGCCTATTTTATAAATCATATCACCAGAATGGTTTTATTATAGACTTTGTAGGTAACCTGTCAATGCCTTGGTTTGAAATTATGGCACAATTTGTCAGAAGAAATCAAACAAAATTTTGGGCTGTCTTGTTAGAAGCCTTCTCTTTGAAGACAAAGGTTAGAAAAGCTTTAAATGTAATGTCCTCTTCTTGTCTCGCCTTTGGTGACACCTCATTGTTATTGAAGGGATTAATTAATTAATTAATTAGTGAAAGGATCCAATGCTTTTATTGACCTCTCTCTAAACTCTAAAGAGAATATCCAGCTCGTTTTCTTGTGCTTTTGCTGACTGTGCTGGTAAAACAACTTAAAATATACCAATACCAGTATGAAATCTACGAATATTGTTTATTTTTGGAAATTTTATGTGGTCCTATTCCTATAAGTAGGGTCAACCATTTTTGACAGATTTCATTGGTCACCTAATTAACCAACCAAAATTCCGGTTCATACCCAGCCCATTTCAGATGCTAGGTCGGTTCAAATCAGGAGCGGGAGGGGAGTGGGGTTTTGGGTTTAAATCGGATACTAATTAAAAAATAATATTTTAACTTATAATTTTTAATGTTTTGTCTTTTAATTTATAATATTTTGACATTTAATTCTATTTAACAATTCAAATTCAAGAAGCTTATTTTAATTTTAACCATAAATTTAATCCAAATTACATATCAAAATTTCAAAAGGAGAGGCGTCTAAAATATTTCCATAAATGAGCAAAGTTAGGCTGGATCTATAGCCCTAAAATTTCAAAATTCAGAAAGCTTCGTGGCTCCACTTGAGTCTGCCGGGGTGGCAAAAAAGCTCGTGGCTCGATCATGACTCGCACCTGACTCGCTCGTTAACAGCTCACTTGTTACTGGACCAAGCTGTTAATGTGCTAGCTCGCCACTAGCTCGGTCCAGAATTAACGAGTTCAAGCTGGGGCCTAGCTTGCTCGCCAGCTCGGCTAGGTATCAATTTGTGAATTTGTATGAATTTGTGTGCATTTTATACTGTCTAATTCGGTCTAGCTCGGTTCAGCTCGATTAAGACAATATCCAGCCAGCTCGTCAGCTCGCGAGCTAGCTCGGGTTGGCTCGTCACGATTTCAAGCTGAGTTTTTAGCTCGGATGCCCTAGGTCCAGCTCGCTCGGTAAGAGCTCGGTCTAGAATTAACAAGCTGAGCTAGGGCCTAACTAGTTGACAGCCCTAAGTCTGCCCTTGATTCAAATTGATATTGAAAAATGTCCGTTTTTTTTTTAGTTACCACAGAAAAAAATCAAAATTAATTGATTACCACCCAGTTGGGCTAAATTTGAAAGATACCACCCACGCGTACCCAGTCCGCGCACCTAATTGGACGGTGCGCGGACTGGGCAGACGCACCGACCCCTTGGTGCTATTTTGTTTCGATTTTTACCGTTTTTCATTAACCAAACCACCAAAAAAGCCCTCAGAACCAGAGTAATACATCCAGTTGTTCAGCGATTCAGAACTTATCATAAGTAGATGCATATAAATTCAAATACCTCATAAGTAGCACAAATAAATTCGAATACATCATAAGTAGCACAAATAAAGTGAAATACATCATCCAATTGTTCATGAAACCCTATTGAGTACGGTTCCTAGCATCCCTTCTCCTTCTCGCATTCTTTTCGAGGGTTGCTCTATTTAGTTGGTGACAAATTTTTTTCCTTCCAGTATGTCCATCCACATTTGGATACGGTTGTGTCTTCTCCTACCCAACTTCACTAACCGATCCTCTGGAACTAAGACCGGTCCTTCGTACGCCGACCACTCACTTTGATAGTCATACGTGTGGAATTCACCACTCTATGTGTCGATGAGTGTTTGAATGTTGTAATAGTAATTTACGAAGACATTTGGATCGTAGTTCCTACATTTTTCACACATTTGTAAGTAACATATGTTAGTGTAATAATCTGAAGTCAATAAAATAGGATAATTATATTATATATATTTGATAAGCCTAAATTTCATATATCTTTTAAGTAGAATTTGGTCTCTAAATCTATCCCCTTTTGTTGATTTAAAGTCATTTAGTTAGATAATGCACCAAGTTCGAGATGCTGCTATGTTTTCATGTATTTTCAGGTACTAGAAGCAAATGGGAATAATTTGGAGCAAGTTCGAACACGATCGGAAGCTAGACGGCACGTAGAGGCAAGTATCAGAGGAAAATTGCGACCTGCAATAATTTATTGCGACTCACAATAACACAACTTCTACTAAATAGCTCACTGCCACAATTCTGCACCATTATTGCGACCCGCAATTTCTTCACTGCTTCCGAATTTTCAGCTGCTACAGACCCAGAATCATTCTTATAGCCCACACCTTCTTTCCCAAGAGAGGAGGCCACCATTTACACACTTCTTTGAGCTAGGAACAACCTCAAGAGCTAGGGTTTGAGATCTAAGGCGATTTGGAGAAGGAGAAGCTCAAGGGAGAAGAGATTTGTGCTTGGATTTGTATTCTCTACTCTATTTTTCTGTCTCTTGACTTTGGTAACAAACTGTTTATTCCATTTGTAACTATTTGCGCCCATATGAGAGGCTAATCTCCTCTCTAGGGGCAATGGCATGTAAAACTCGAAACTAGGTGCACTCTTTCTTACTCGATTTGTGAATTTTATTGACTATTAGCAATTTACTCTTTTAAAGCTTGATTTATGCATGGATTGTGTGGTTTAACCTTACTCCTCCAATACATGGATTTAGGGATTTTTCAATGACTAAAAATCACTTGCATTAACTCCCCGAACAAAAAGAGTAAAGAATAGGTTATTATGACGAAGTACTTAACCGAGAAGTCCGAGGTAACCTAAAAGTACGATATTAGCACACGAAGTACTTAACCGTGAAGTGCACGCTATTATCACTTTAGACAGAACACCCACGCACGCTTTAGATACACGAATCGAGTAGATTGAGACCCTAGTGGATATAAATGCCAAAGCCCCTGGAACTCCTACACTTGAATCAGACCCAAAACATTTATTATTTGCTTCTTTCGACTTAATTAGATTTAGAAACCAACTCAAACTTTGTTTATCTAGCTTAATGAATTGGTGAGAACCAGTACTTTACGAGTTGTCCCTGTGGATTCGACACCCGAAATACTACTTGGCAAGATTGTATGCTTGCAATCAAATTAGGTGTATTAGGGTTCATAATAAGCTATAGAAAAAGAACGAACAATATTTTGTTCATGAATTGGATGATTAATCATTTTGATCCTTGAGATTTATCGAATTTATAAATCATTTCGAATTCATGACTTGAAATTGTAAAACTTCATAATATAGATGATAAATACTCTTGATAGTCTCTAACCGTAGTAATTAGCAAGGAACACTAATTGACCGTTTAAATGTTAGTGTGTGGATTAAATGATGGTTAAGTTTTACAAACCATAGACAAAGAGTTGTCATTTTAATCACACAGATACATGTTAGAGAACATGGTATTAGACAGACCCTAAATGAAACATTAAATAGTGTGTGTTCGTGTCATTAATGTTTTCATTCAGTGTTAAGTTCTAAAGTATGAGGTATTCGTCTGTCCTACATAGGAAGTGTGTATTCGTGAGTGTTGTCCATGTTAGTTTGTAATAATCTAGAAGTCAATAATACGATAAATTATCATAAAGCTTTGTTCATGAATTGAATGTTTATTTATATATCCATTTTGTTGCCTTGAGTATTATTGTATTTATGAATCATTCATTTATCTGACTAGAGTCAATAAATGGAATTGTGAAACTTCATAATATAGATGATATATATTCTTAAAAGTCTCTAACCAAGGTAATTAGCAGGAACACTAATTTACCGTTACAAAGTTAGTATGTGGATTAAAAGATGGTTATGTTTTACAAATCATTTGACAAGAGATGTCATTTTAATCACATAGATACATGTTCCAAGAACATGGTATTTGACAAACCCCGAATGAAACATTAAATGGAATTGTGTTCGTGTCTTTAATGTTTTCATTCAGTGTTAAGTTCTAAAGTATTAAGTATTCATCTTTCCTACTAAGAAATGTATATGTGTGATTGTTACCTAACGCTGTCGGTAAAACGTAGTTACAACGGTAGCTCTTCAGTATGCATAGCTTAGCTGAGGTAGTGATGGTTTACCAAAAGTACTATTGTCCCTCGTATCTCTATACGAGTTATAATATCACTGGGCCCCTTGATAGAGTAAGATTATCTGCTAGCGGTATAATTACAAGAGTAATTGTATTTGATAATCTGCTCAAGATCAAGAAAATATTAAGTTTGCAAGGATGACACATACCTACCTTGAAACTGATCTAATAGCTATGAGACAAAAGAACTGACACGAGTAAAATAAGTTTACTGGATCATGGTATTGTACAGTACAACATCATCTGTGTAATTGGATGGTCATAGTGCAAATGTCAGATGCCTCCTATGATTATAGAAGTTAGAACATTTCTAATTCTATTTACCAACATAACACAGATCCTATTGGGTCACACCGTATAGGAGCTAATCGAAGAATCTTATTGATTGATTATGATTTGATTATAATTAATAATAAGATGATTATAATTAATTATACGTGTTATAGTTAAATTATAAATGTCATATAAGATGACAAGTAGAAACAACGATTAATTTATAAGCGTACACGATACGTTGTATAAAAGTTACCGAAACAACAACCGAGAGAAATATAATTGTACATGACAATTATATATATTTGTTGGAATTAATTGGTTAATTATGGATTTGAATTATGGATTTAAAAGCCCAAAATAATCAAAGTCTTAATTATAATTAAAAGCCCAAAATCAAAACCCAATTTATAAAGCCCAAGCCCATTCGGCCAAAGGGTATTTGGGTCTTTTCACCCCTTGGCCGACCTCCCCATGACATGGCATGCAAGGTGGCATGCCATGCATATGTGGCACTATAGGTGGCATGGGCAAAATGGGTATTTCACACCATTTTTAGGCCTATAAATAGAGGGGTAGGGGTAGAGAATAGAATACTAATTTCTAAGATATCGAATCGATTCGGTAATCTATTCTCTTGTCCTTTTCTCGATTACAGTTTTTTGATCCGGAAATAATATATTTTGCGAAAGTCGCGATATTTCGATTTGAATAACTGCGGGTCGTAAATGTAGGGTTTTGAGGCTACCCAAAGCCATTAGGCTTAAGCTGCGGAAAGACCGTAAAACAAAATTTTTTACTTCTAACTCAAGCCAAAAGGATTGAAGTGGTATGGCGGATAATTTACCGAGAGTTACATACATGTTCAATCATTTCTTAGATTAAAAGCCGTAAGTAAAACTTTACTCATTCAGATCATAGGTTAAGTAGTATGTCGGATAATAACCGAGAGTTACATACCAGATTAATCCTGTATAGACCCAAAGTAGTAAAACCGTATTCACTTGTATTTTAATCAGTTTATAGATCTACCCCTTTGACTGATTTCTAAAACTTTAATCTACTTACCAATTAAATAGATTAATATAACATGTTTATACCTTGTTTTCAAATCTCAGTTGGAAAGCAGACCGAGCGTGAAGGGCTACACCTGGGAATGATTCGCCTCGGAGTATCAGACGTCTGATACCTCTATTGGTTATCCACCAGGAACTACCAGAGAGTTGATATTTCTTTTGTCAAAAATACTATACCAACGGTATTCGAAAAGTCGCGGTTTTCGGTAAATCACTATTCACCGAAAGTACGAAATTTCTGACGAAACACTATTCACAAGTAACTTTTATTCTCGCAAGAATATATATATGGATAATCAGATTTTCTGCAAATCATTATTTGGGAGAGAAAATGAGATACGAATCGAATCGGATTCTGATTCGTACTTTGATTTGGACTTGGAAATGATTTCTTAATTTTTCTCTCCATTCATGCCATTATATAGAAATATATGGCGGTTTTGAAGATGCAAAAACCAATTTGAATTTGGCAGTTTTAATATATTTAATTAAACCTTTTTCATTTAATTTAATTTAATTTAGGCTTATAATTAAATTCTAAATTTAATTAAGGCCTAAATTCAAATTGGACTTTTGGGTCCAAAATATTAATTCATAATTAATATTTTAATACATATATTATATATATACAATTATTCTGAATAATTATATTTCTTGCGTTTGCAATAAATTTATACGACGTGTCATACACGTTTATAAATTTAATTCGGTTTAAGCATGTCATCTCCATGACATATATTTTATTCTTAATTATAACACTTTATAATTAATCATAAAATTTCTCTAATTACTTTCCTATTGGTGTGACCCTATGTGTTATGTTGGTAAATAGAATTAGAACTGTTCTAACTTCTATAATCATAGGAGGCATCTGACATCTGCACTGACCATCCAATTACACAGATGATGATGTACTGTACAATACCACGATCCAGTAAACTATTTACTCGTGTTAATTTTTTTGTCTCATAGTTATCAGATCAGTTTCAAGGTAGGTGTGTGTCATCCTTGCAAACTTAATCTTTTCTTGATCTTGAACAGATTACCAAATATAATTACTCTTGTAATTATACCGCATGCAGATAATCTTATTCTATCAAGGGGCCCAGTGATACTATAACTCGTATAGAGATACGAGGGACAATAGTACTTTTGGTAAACCATCACTACCTCAGCTAAGCTATGCATACCGAAGAGCTACAGTTCTAACTGCGTTTTACCGACAGCGTTAGGTAACAGTCACACATATACATTTCTTAGTAGGAAAGATGAATACCTCATACTTTAGAACTTAACACTGAATGAAAACATTAATGACACGAACACAATTCCATTTAATGTTTCATTCGGGGTCTGTCAAATACCATGTTCCTAGTGTTAGTTTGTAATAATCTAGAAGTCAATAATACGATAAATTTGTTATATAAAGCTTTGTTCATGAATTGAATGTTTAATCATTTTGTTACCTTGAGTATTATTGAATTTATGAATCATTTCGAGTTCATGACTGGAATTGTGAAACTTCATAATATAGATGATAATACTCTTAAAAGTCTCTAACCAAGGTAATTAGCAGGAACACTAATTACCGCGATAAGGTTAGTGTGTGGATTAAATGATGGTTAAGTTTTACAAACCATAGACAAAGAGTTGTCATTTTAATCACACAGATACATGTTAGAGAACATGATATTTGACAGACCCCAAATGAAACATTAAATGGAATTGTGTTTGTGTCAGTAATGTTTTCATTTTAGTGTTAAGTTCTAAAGTATGAGATATTCATTTTTCCTACATAAGAAATGTATATGTGTGATTGCTATCTAACGCTATCCGTAAAAAGTAGCTATAAGGATAGTTCTTCGGTATACATAGCTTATGCGGAGGAAAAGATGGTTTATCAAAAGTACTATTGTCCCTCGTATCTCAATACGAGCTATAGCATCACTGGGCCCCTTGATAGAATATGATTATCTGGATCCAGTATGATTACAAGAGTAAACATATTTGATAATCTATTCAGGATCAAGAAAAGATTAAGTTTGCAAGGATGACACACACCTACCTTGAAACTAATCTGATAGCTATGAGACAAAAGAATTAACACGAAGTAAATCGTTTACTGGATCATGATATTGTAAGGTACAGCATCATCTGTGTAATTGGTGTCATAATGTACTTGCCAGGTGCCACCTATGATAAATAGAAGTTAAAATAGTTTTAATTCTATTTGCCAACATAACACAGATCCTATTGGGTCACACCATATAGGAGCTATTCGGAGAATCTTGTTGATTAATTATAATGATTATAATTAATAATAAGATGGATAAAATTAATTATATATGATATAATTAAATTATAAATGTCATTTAAATGACAAGCAGAAACATTGGTTAATTTATGAACGTGTTTGACACGTTGCATAAAAGTTACCGAACGAACGATCGAGAAAATATGTATTTCATTTAGACTTAGAATATTTAATTATTGGATTTATATTTTGGGCTTGAAACCCATTAAGAATAAATCACTAATTAAAGATTAAAGGCCCAAATCAAAAGTCCAAATCAAAGTCCAAAATTAATCAAGCCTTAATGGGCCAAGGGCAAAATAGTAATTTCATTTTGCTAAATTGTTGCCGATTACATTTGGCCGTTGATTTGCCGACTTTTATTTTGCCGACTCAATTTTGAGTGTTTGTATAAATACCATTCATTCATATGGCGGTGGAAAAAAGGTTATAAATATATGATCAAAGTTTGAGAGAAATTCCATTCAAATTCCTAAATACGATTCGATCCGATCGAACGATAATTCTCTCTTTTCTCAGATTCGTTCTAATCAGAGTACGGGTTTTAGAAATAATATTTTACGAGAGTCGTAATTATTATTTTCTTTTTCTCGTGAATAGTGTTTTTGTCAGATTCCGCGGTTTACGGTATTTCTGGTAAAAGAAATAAACCGCTCTCTCGATCAGTCCTGGTGGATAACCGATAGAGGCACTATAATTTTGGTGCTTGCTTAACCGGGTCAGACTGCATTCCAATTTGAATTTGGAAGCAAGGTAAAGAAATGTTATATTAATCTATTTAATTGTTAAATAGATTTAATCTTTTAGAAATCAATCAAAGGAGTAGATCTATAAACTGATTAAAATACAAGTAAATACGGTTTTACTACTTTGGGTCTATACAGGATTAATCTGGTATGTAACTCTCAGTTATTATCCGACATACTACTTAATCTATGATCTGAATTAGTAAAGTTTTACTTACGGTTTTTAATCTAAGAAAAGGATTGAACAGGTATGTAACTCTCGGTAGATTATCCGACATACCACTTCAATCATTTTTGGCTTAAGTTAGAAGTAAAATTTTTGTTTTACAGTCTTTCCGCAGCTTAAGCCTAATGGCTTTGGGTAGCCTCAAAACCCTACAGTGGTATCAGAGCGCAAGGCTCTCCTGCTGATTGATTTTCTAAAAGTTATAACTTATGCAAATTGTTTGCATATACCGCGTATCGGTTTAATTCTTAGATTTGCAGCTTAAGTCCAAAACCGATTAGAAATGAGATTTTCTTGGTTCGGTTTTTCGACTGAGAAAGTTAAATTAGATTTAAGCTTTCTTTAATATTTTCTTTATGTTTTCGTTTTCAAAAACTTTCGACTGTGGTAAAGTTAATCTAAGAATGTGATGAAGCAATAGAGTACCCAAGTAAGAACTGTTTATCTCCACCGTAAAAGAGAAAAGGTTGAGTCAAAGAAGAAAAATGGTTTTCTTTCTGGCGAATCCTATTCCTTTTACGTGTCCTGATAAACTGGCCCAAAGGGGACTTTGTCACGTTACCAAATTGCTTTACTACTGTCGAAGCATGGCAAAATGTAATTCTTTCGCCTTTTCGAAAACCTTTGGTTTTGTAAAGTTCATCGAAGAATGTGATGAAGCAATAAAGTACCTGAGTAAGAGCTGTCATTTCCACACCGTAAAAGAGATGGTTCTGTCTAGGAAAGACCGAATCTAAAGCGGTCCTCGTGACCCCGGCTTTCCTGGGAGCCCCTTTTCGTGTCCTAATGGCTGGCCCAAAAGGAACTTTGTCACATTACCAAATTGCTTTACATGCCAAAAAGAATATCTGCTTTAAAAACATATAAACTGTTTATATGCTTTCAAATGGTATAACTAAAGAACTTGAGCATAGCTGCAAAATAAAGAATTAGGAACTGATAAGTTGTATACGTAACTTGGTCACGTATATAAATAAATAGGATTTATTGCTTTGATATGAAATGCATAAATTAGATTTATCGCTTTCAAGGAACCGTGAAATTAGTCGTTAGTCAAAGAAAGACTGGAAGTGGATACCTTCGGTTGTCTTTCTGGCAGACTCTTTTCACGTATCCGTAAGACTGTCTAAAACCAGATTTATGAGATAAACATGCTTAAAACAAAGTCAAGCATGTGAAAGAGTGTCATAGTCAAAGGAAGACTGGAAGTGGATACCTTCGGTTGTCTTTCTGGCAATACCTCTTTTAAAGGTTGCTTACAAGGTTTAAAGCATAAAACAAACCCATCTAATTAAGTAGTATGCCCTTCCTACTCTATCCTTCTCAAACCATTGTTCATTGGTTGACGGACTGCTCAGCAGACGTCGCCTTTTACCTTTGGTGGTCGAGGGTTATGTTCGACATAACAAACCAAATAGAGTGAGGTTACTTACCGGTGATTTCCAAAATCGTTTTGGGCTCGGGGCAAAGTCTTCGTTAAAACATACGATGTTTAACGAAACCAAGAGTCATATAGAGAGATATGATTAGCAAAGAGTTGCTTACCTAAAAATAATTAATAGGCAAGCTTCTTAATCGACTTGTCTATTAATGAAAGATAGGGATCTTGGTCCTTCTGCAAAATGGGAATAGAACAGATTTGCAGTGGGAGTTTTATTGTTAAAAATAAAACATTACATGAACAAAGCTAAAATCTTTACATTTAACATTGTAGAACATGTCTAAAGAAACGTCATTCTCGTTGCGCTCCCTGCTCGAGAAAGAAAAGCTGAAAGGAGACGGGACTAATTTTACTGATTGGTTCCGTGCTCTCACAATCGTACTAAGGCGCGAGAAAAGGGAATATATCTTAAATACACCTTACCCTGATGAGCTCAAAGCAGGTGCTACTGCTGATGAGCTCACGGTGTACAACAAGCACAAGGAAGATGAGCTTGATGTACAGGGTCTCATAGTTGGGATTATGGGTCCTGAATTGCAGAGGCGATTCATGGATACCAAATCCAACGACATGTGTGTCCAGCTTAAGAACATGTTTCAAGAGCAGGCACGTGTGGAGAGATTCAAGGTAACCAAGTCCCTACTAGGTCACAAGTTGGCCGAGAGCGGCTCTATGGGCACTCATATGCTCCGTATGACGAGTGATATTGAGCAGCTGCATAAGCTTAATAGTCCGTTGAGCAAAGAGTTTGCTACGGATATTATCCTGAACTCGGTTCCACCAAGCTTTTCGGGGTTCATCATGAACTTCCACATGCTTGGGATGGAAAGGAGCTTACAGGAGCTGCAGGGGATGCTTAGGATCGCAGATGGAGACATGAAGAAAAGTTCTTCTGTTCTCATGATCCAAGCGGGTAAGAAAAAGATTAATAAGGCAAAGAAGAAAGTGGTTCCGAAGTACAAGGGCAAAGGGAAGCAGGTTCTTAAACATAACACTCCCAAGGTAAAGGTCTCTGCTTCCTCTGACTGCTATTATTGTAATAGCAAAGGTCATTGGAAGAGAAACTGCCCGAAGTATCTGGATGATGTAAAGTCTGGAAAGGTTTCCAAGGCTTCAACCTCAGGTATTTATGTTATTGAAGTTAATGTTGCTACATCTATTAATGATTGGGTATTAGATACTGGATCATGTGCTCATATTTGTTCAAATATGCAGGCATTAAAGAATAGAAGGAAACTTGGCAATGGGGAAGTACAACTCCGAGTTGGAAATGGAGCAAGTGTTGCAGCCATTACAGTCGGTAGTATAGAGTTGTGTTTGCCCAGCGGGCTTGTAATGGAACTGGAAAATGTTTATTTTGTTCCTAGCATTTCCAGAAATATCATATCAATCTCATGTTTAGAGATGAATGGTTTTTCATTTGTTATAAAAGACAAGTGTTGTTCTATTTATAAAAATGAATTATATTATGGATCATCTTATATGATAAATGGTCTTTATATGCTGGAAATGGATAAACCTGTGTTTAACATTAATAATAACAAACGACTCAAAACATCTCATGAAAGTACGACTTACATGTGGCATTGTCGCCTTGGTCATATAAACGAGAAACGCATTAAGAAATTACAAGAAGTAGGACTTCTTGGTAAATTTGATTTTGAATCAATTAACGCATGCGAATCCTGTTTACGAGGAAAAATGACCAAAGCGCCTTTTTCTAAAAAGGGAGAAAGGGCAAGTGACTTATTAGGTCTGATACATACCGATGTATGTGGACCTATGAGTACTTGTACAAGAAACGGTTATTACTACTTTATCACTTTTACTGATGATTACAGTAGATATGGTTATGTCTACCTGATGAGACATAAGTCTGAATCTTTTGAAAAGTTCAAGGAATTCAAGGCTGAAGTAGAAAATCAACTGAATAAAAGTATTAAAGCCTTACGATCAGATCGTGGAGGCGAATACTTAAGTTATGAGTTTAAAACGTACTTGAAGAAATGTGGGATAGTCTCACAACTCACGCCTCCAGGGACACCGCAATGGAACGGTGTTTCTGAGAGAAGGAATCGAACTCTGTTAGACATGGTTCGTTCCATGATGAGTAACGCCACTCTACCAAAATCGTTTTGGGGCCACGCACTAGAAACTGCTGCACTAACGATAAATAGGGTTCCATCTAAATCAGTAGAAAAGACTCCGTACGAGTTATGGTTTGGAAGAGTTCCAAACATATCTTTTCTTAAAATTTGGGGTTGCGAAGTATTTGTCAAACGCCTGACGTCTGACAAACTTGGTCCTAAATCTGATAAATGCTTTTTCGTAGGGTATCCTAAGGAAACGAGAGGATATTACTTCTATTACCAATCCGAGAACAAAATAGTTGTTGCTCGTAATGGTATATTCTTGGAGAAAGATTTTCTTACAAGAGGAAGTAGTGGGAGTAATGTAATACTTGAAGAAGTTCAAGATACATCACACAATATAATATCTGAACAAGATCAGATAAACCCACCACTTGTTACTTCAGCTGATGAGCATCTGGAAGAACCAAATCCACAAGTAGTTGTGGAAGAGGTTCTAGTCCCGAGCTCAGATACTTCGACTCAAGTTGAAGTAGAACTAAACCCACAAACAGTTGTGGATGAAGTTCAACAGCCAGAAGAACAAGTGCTACGTAGGTCAGCAAGGATAGTCCATGCACCTGAAAGGTACATGGGACTACACGAGATTTCAGTGTTTGACACTGAAGATCCACTGACCTATGCGGAAGCAATGGATAGACCCGACTCTGAAAAATGGCTGGAGGCCATGAGATCCGAAATACAATCCATGTATGACAACACGGTCTGGAACCTAGTTGTACCACTTGATGGGGTAAAACCCATAGATAACAAGTGGGTTTTCAAAAGGAAAACAGACATGGATGGTAATATGACTATATACAAAGCACGGCTAGTAGCGAAAGGTTTTAAACAAATTCTCGGTGTAGATTATGATGAAACTTTTTCGCCCGTGGCTATGTTTAAGTCAATTCGGATGCTCCTAGCAATTGCCGCATTTCATGATTATGAAATATGGCAAATGGATGTCAAAACCGCCTTCTTAAATGGAAATTTAGAAGAGGACGTGTATATGATACAGCCCAAGGGTTTTGAAGATCCAAAGAATGCTGGGAAGGTGTGCAAGCTTCTTAAATCCATTTATGGATTGAAGCAAGCATCAAGGAGTTGGAATCTTCGATTTGACGAGGAAGTCAAAAAGTTTGACTTCGTCAGATGCGAAGAAGAACCTTGTGTGTACAGAAAAACTAGTGGGAGTGCCATCGCCTTTCTAATCTTATATGTAGACGACATACTCCTGATGGGAAATGATATTCCGTTATTGCAACAAGCCAAGTCTTCATTAAAGAAAGTGTTCTCGATGAAAGACTTGGGCGAGGCAGTCTATATATTAGGCATTAAGATCTATAGAGATAGATCGAAAAGACTCATAGGATTGAGTCAAAGCACATACATTGACAAAGTGCTGAATCGGTTCAGCATGCAGGATTCCAAAAGGGGATACCTGCCAATGAATCATGACGCAAAGCTTAGCAAGACTCAGTGTCCTTCGACAACTGATGAGCGAAGCAACATGAGTAAAGTACCATACGCTTCGGCTATTGGCTCTATCATGTACGCCATGTTGTGCACTCGCCCTGATGTCTCGTACGCTTTGAGTGTTACGAGTAGATATCAGGCTAATCCAGGCATGGAGCACTGGATTGCTGCAAAGAATATCCTTAAGTACTTAAGAAGAACTAAGGATATGTTTCTCGTCTACGGTGGTGACTCAGAACTCGTGGTAAATGGTTACACAGACGCAAGTTTCCAAACTGACCGAGATGACTCGAGATCACAGTCCGGGTATGTGTTCATACTCAACGGTGGTGCTGTGAGCTGGAAGAGCTCAAAGCAGGAAACTACTGCAGACTCAACCACCGAAGCTGAGTACATAGCAGCATCCGAGGCAGCAAAAGAAGGTTTATGGATTAAGAAGTTCCTTAGCGAACTAGGAGTGGTTCCCAGTGTTCAAGGCCCTGTGGACCTCTACTGTGACAACAATGGAGCTATAGCTCAGGCCAAGGAACCGAGATCGCACTCAAAATCCAAACATATTCTACGCCGTTATCACCTCATACGAGAAATCATAGATAGAGGTGATGTAAAGATCTGTAGAGTTGACACAGCCAGCAACACAGCTGATCCACTTACAAAACCTCTTCCTCAAGCCAAGCATCAGATGCATACTGCTTCTATGGGTCTGAGACACATAGGAGATTGGCTATGAGATTTTCTTTAGATCTATGAGATTTTTAGAAAATAGAGATTTGTATAAGATAGGGCCTACGATGATTGGCTCCTAGCTTAAGTGGGAGATTGTTAGTTTGTAATAATCTAGAAGTCAATAATACGATAAATTTGTTATATAAAGCTTTGTTCATGAATTGAATGTTTAATCATTTTGTTACCTTGAGTATTATTGAATTTATGAATCATTTCGAGTTCATGACTGGAATTGTGAAACTTCATAATATAGATGATAATACTCTTAAAAGTCTCTAACCAAGGTAATTAGCAGGAACACTAATTACCGCGATAAGGTTAGTGTGTGGATTAAATGATGGTTAAGTTTTACAAACCATAGACAAAGAGTTGTCATTTTAATCACACAGATACATGTTAGAGAACATGATATTTGACAGACCCCAAATGAAACATTAAATGGAATTGTGTTTGTGTCAGTAATGTTTTCATTTTAGTGTTAAGTTCTAAAGTATGAGATATTCATTTTTCCTACATAAGAAATGTATATGTGTGATTGCTATCTAACGCTATCCGTAAAAAGTAGCTATAAGGATAGTTCTTCGGTATACATAGCTTATGCGGAGGAAAAGATGGTTTATCAAAATTACTATTGTCCCTCGTATCTCAATACGAGCTATAGCATCACTGGGCCCCTTGATAGAATATGATTATCTGGATCCAGTATGATTACAAGAGTAAACATATTTGATAATCTATTCAGGATCAAGAAAAGATTAAGTTTGCAAGGATGACACACACCTACCTTGAAACTAATCTGATAGCTATGAGACAAAAGAATTAACACGAAATAAATCGTTTACTGGATCATGATATTGTAAGGTACAGCATCATCTGTGTAATTGGTGTCATAATGTACTTGCCAGGTGCCACCTATGATAAATAGAAGTTAAAATAGTTTTAATTCTATTTGCCAACATAACACAGATCCTATTGGGTCACACCATATAGGAGCTATTCGGAGAATCTTGTTGATTAATTATAATGATTATAATTAATAATAAGATGGATAAAATTAATTATATATGATATAATTAAATTATAAATGTCATTTAAATGACAAGCAGAAACATTAGTTAATTTATGAACGTGTTTGACACGTTGCATAAAAGTTACCGAACGAACGATCGAGAAAATATGTATTTGATTTGGACTTAGAATATTTAATTATTGGATTTATATTTTGGGCTTGAAACCCATTAAGAATAAATCACTAATTAAAGATTAAAGGCCCAAATCAAAAGTCCAAATCAAAGTCCAAAATTAATCAAGCCTTAATGGGCCAAGGGCAAAATAGTAATTTCATTTTGCTAAATTGTTGCCGATTACATTTGGCCGTTGATTTGCCGACTTTTATTTTGCCGACTCAATTTTGAGTGTTTGTATAAATACCATTCATTCATATGGCGGTGGAAAAAAGGTTATAAATATATGATCAAAGTTTGAGAGAAATTCCATTCAAATTCCTAAATACGATTCGATCCGATCGAACGATAATTCTCTCTTTTCTCAGATTCGTTCTAATCAGAGTACGGGTTTTAGAAATAATATTTTACGAGAGTCGTAATTATTATTTTCTTTTTCTCGTGAATAGTGTTTTTGTCAGATTCCGCGGTTTACGGTATTTCTGGTAAAAGAAATAAACCGCTCTCTCGATCAGTCCTGGTGGATAACCGATAGAGGCACTATAATTTTGGTGCTTGCTTAACCGGGTCAGACTGCATTCCAATTTGAATTTGGAAGCAAGGTAAAGAAATGTTATATTAATCTATTTAATTGTTAAATAGATTTAATCTTTTAGAAATCAATCAAAGGAGTAGATCTATAAACTGATTAAAATACAAGTAAATACGGTTTTACTACTTTGGGTCTATACAGGATTAATCTGGTATGTAACTCTCGGTTATTATCCGACATACTACTTAATCTATGATCTGAATTAGTAAAGTTTTACTTACGGTTTTTAATCTAAGAAAAGGATTGAACAGGTATGTAACTCTCGGTAGATTATCCGACATACCACTTCAATCATTTTTGGCTTAAGTTAGAAGTAAAATTTTTGTTTTACAGTCTTTCCGCAGCTTAAGCCTAATGGCTTTGGGTAGCCTCAAAACCCTACACCTAGAACATGTATCTATGTGATTAAAATGACATCTCTTGTCAAATGGTTTGTAAAACATAACCATCTTTTAATCCACATACTAACCTTGTAACGGTAAATTAGTGTTCCTGCTAATTACCTTGGTTAGAGACTTTTAAGAATATATATCATCTATATTATGAAGTTTCACAATTCCAGTTAATGACTCTAGTCAGAAAAAAGAATGATTCATAAGTGTAATAATATTCAAGGTAACAAAATGACAGTTTATTAATCACTCAATTCATGAACAAAACTTTATGATAATTTTATCGTATTATTGACTTCTAGATTATTACACTAACAATAAATATATTATTTTGTCCTTTTCTCAGTGAATAGTGTTTTTGCAGAAATTCGCGGTTTATAGTATTTCTGGCAAAAGAAATAAACCGCTCTCTGGTTAGTCCTGGTGGATAACCAATAGAGGTATCAGACGTCTGATACTCCGAGGCGAATCATTCCCAGGTGTAGCTCTTCACGCTCGGACACGAGGTATAAATGTTATATTAAATCTATTTAATTTGTTAAGTAGATTTAAAGCTTTAGAAATCAATCATAGAGTAGATCTGTAGAGGATTAAAAAGGCTTGTCAAAAGAAAGACGGGAACAGGAACGTTCGGTACTCTTTCTGACATACCTCTTTAATTCTCGGGTTAAGTTAGAAGTAAAATTTTTGTTTTACGTTCTTTCCGCATCTTAAGTAAATAAATGGGTTTGAACAGTCAAAACCCCAATAGACTTAATCAATGGGTTTGAACCGTCAAAACCCAACAGTCCATCGCTATCCGTAAAAAGTAGCTATACAGATAACATTCCAGTATGCATAACTTATGCGGAGGGGAGATGTTCACCAAGACTACTATTGTCCCTCGTATTTAATACGAGTGATAGTATTACTAGGCCTCTTGATGGAGTAGGATTATCTGTGCACAATATGATTAAAGAGTTAATCATATATGATAATCTACTTAAGATCAAAAAAAGATTAAGTTTGCAAGTATGACACATACCTACCTTGAAACTGATTTGATACTATGAGACAAAAGAATTAACACGAGTAAATTGTTTACTGGATCGTGATATTGCAATGTACAAGACCATCTGTGTCAATTGGGTAGTCGTAATGTATTCTGCCAGATGCCTCTTATGATTTATAGAATTAAAAGGAGTTTTAATTCTATTGCCAACATAACATAGATCCTACCGGGTCACACCAATAGGAAAGTAATCAGAGAATTTTATGATTAATTATAAATTGTTATAATTAATAATAA
The DNA here is from genome assembly GCA_025461125.1 of Carex kokanica. Classification (NCBI taxonomy): domain Eukaryota; kingdom Viridiplantae; phylum Streptophyta; class Magnoliopsida; order Poales; family Cyperaceae; genus Carex; species Carex kokanica. The sequence goes on along the minus strand of JAJGRX010000597.1, from coordinate 28,983 downwards.
AAATAAATGTCATGGAGATGACATGCTTAAACTAGATTAAATTTATAAACATGTATGACACGTCGTATAAATTTAATCGCTATCGCAAACGCAAGAAATATAATTATTCAGAATAATTGTATATATATGTTATATGGATTACAATATTAATTATGAATTAATATTTTGGGCCAAAAGTCCAATTTGAATTTAGGCCTTAATTAAATTTTGAATTTAATTAAAAGCCCAAATTAAATTTAATTAAAAAAGCCCAAATTGATTTCTTTGAAAATGGGCTAAGGGCATTTTTGTCTTTTCACTTTGAAATCTCCTTACTATTCATAACCTCCTTACTATTCATCCCTATAAGGCTATAAATAGGGGTGGAGGGATGGAGAGAAAATCAGAATAATCCGACCCAAGTTTGAATCAGAATTCGATCCGTTTCGTACTTTAATTTTCTCCCAAATAATGATTTGCAGAAAATCCGGTAATCCATATATATATTCTTGCGAGAATAAAATAGTTATTATTGTGAATAGTGTTTTTACGGGATTCGTGAATAGTGTTTTTACGAAGATCGCGGTATTTTTACTTGCGTATCGTGAATCGATTTATCTGCGTCTCGTGAATAGTATTTTCACGTCTCTCGTGAATAGTGTTTTTGCGAATACCGCGGTTTCAGTATTTCTGGCAAAAGAAATAACCGCTCTCTAGTAGTTCCTGATGGATGCTGATAGAGGCACTAGATTTCTGGTGCTACGAAACCGAGTCAGACTGCAAATCCAATTCGAATTTGGATTAAGGTATAAATGTTATTTTAATTTATTTAATTTTAAATAAATTAAATTTTTAGAAATCAATCGAGGAGTAGATCTTCGTAGGATTAAAAGGTTATGTCAAGGGAAAGACTGAAAAATGAACTTTCAGTGGTCTTTTCGACGTACCTCTTTTAATCCTCGGCTTAAGTTAGAAGTAAAAAATTTGTTTTACGGTCTTTCCGCAGCTTAAACCTAATCAAAGGGTAGCACGAAAACCCTTCAACATCATCCTCAAATATAGTAATGATTATCAAATTATTAGAGGAATTTGTACCTTAATTTACACATTGTCATCACATGTACACATGGTATTCCGGTGAGCTGAGGCTTTCGGCACGAGCATTCCACCTGATGGTCGTTCTTCACAACGACCTTGTACCTGCAGTCTCTAGACGTGTACACCCATTTACTTCTCTCAATGTCAAATGGGATTTTCTCACCATGTGAGGTAACCATAAATTCTCCACTTCTATTCATTGCAACCGCACTCATTTTTTTAGTCTTATCGATGTGCTTATTCAGCTTTAAGTGCATACGAGTGGAGAAAAGCTGACCATCATTTCGGCATTGCACAGCCTTTGCATATCTTTCAACGAACCATGTGACACACTTGTAGAACATCTCATCAATAATTGCAGCAACTGGTAACCTACGAGAATTAAAAAATCATAATTAAATTAAGAGAACCCTCAAAAAATATTTAAATAAATAGCGAAATGAGAATTATAAATTACAAACCTGCGCGAAGTCTTGAACACATTGTTCAGTGATTCAGAACCATTGCTTGTCATTATAGCCCAATGACCCTCGTCGTCCATAGCTTGGTACACCTTCCATGACTTAGCTGGTTCTTCCTCGTCATTTTCGTTATACTTGCCACGTTTATCCAAGTATGTCAACCAATCAGTATTTCGCCTTCCGATTGCATCAAGGCCTTCCTGTAATCTTCTTGTTTTCTTATTTTTAACCATTCTCTTGAAAAATTTAGAAGCAACTTTATCCCGAGTGTGCTTTCCAAAATTCTCAAACACATGTTGAGAGCAGTACCAATGAGCACACTCCCTGTTTGTCTCAGACCAACCCAGGTCATCTTGTATGAACACTTTTTTTATGCCCTTGTGCCGGTCATACACAACACACATGAATCTACCTTGACCAATTACAAACTCCCGCACCCACTTCATGAACCACCCCAAATTCTCAAACTCCTCGCTCTCTACCAATCCAAATACTAGCTGGATTAATTGGTTATCCTCATCGTATTCGGTAACAATCAACAACCTACCCTTGTATCTACCTGACAAGAAACAAGCATCGATGCTGATGACGGGTCTGAGGTGACTTACCGCTTCTATACATGGTCCCCATGCCCATGCCAACCTCATGAAATACTGGTGCCCTGTCTTTTATGAAGGCTTTAAAACAACTCTATAGTGGGTGCCCGGATTTGCCCTTTTGATTGCATCTAACAAAGGGACGATCAGCCCGTAAGACCCCTCCCAACTACCAAATGCCCGGGCAATTGCTAACTCTCTACCACGCCACAGTTTGTTGTACTTTGGGACATGCCCTCGTACTTTTGAGCAACCAAGTCACTAACAGCTCTGATACTAATATCAGCATTTTTTTCCAAAGACATTTTTATGCAGTTGGCGACCATAGCGGACGTCAACTGCGCATGATCTGACCTGAATGCATCAGCGTGGCATGTGTGCTTTTCCTCATTCTTCGTTATGGCCCAAGAATTACCAAAGCCTGTGGCCCTTGCAACCAACCCCCACTTGCACTGATTACTCTTGCACTTATACCTCATCATTTCTGTGTCGCTGTGTGTCTGTTTGACCTCAATATTCTCCTTTATGTGCCAGTGGTGAATTTTTTCTTTCATTTGATATTTGTCGTGATACGTCGTCCCCTCCGACAATTCATGTCTTTTTCCAACCTAATTGAAAATTTTCAAAAAAAATCAAATTTATAAATTTTAAAAGTAAATTAAAATATAAATATAAATTAACAAACGAACCTCCAAATTCGCAAAAAAGACGTCACCCTCTTGAAACCCCAATATGTCATGAAATGCTGGGAACGGGTGTCTTTCTCCACGACCAGATATCGGCCACTTTCGCATACCAAGCACAAGACGACCAGACTCCTCATCACTATGATCATCGTCTGTAGTGTCAGCATCCCAATTTTCCTCTGCCTCCTATTCTTCGGGATCCTCGTCTGTAGTGGCATAATAATGTGTTTCTGGGGTATCAGATTGATCCGGTCACAGCTAGAGCTGGAGGATGGAACTCAAGATCGCCCCAACTAGGACCAGCCCCTGCGGATGGGGACCGACTAGTACCCGCTAAAGTTAGGGCCCGAGTAGGACCTGTCACTGAATGCTCAATGACCCGACTCTAGGTTAACTGCAATGATGGCCTGTTGTTCTGTATGGGGTTGGCAACCACATACAACTCGAGGAACTTGAAATGTGTTATCAGATTCATAGTTATTTGGGTATACAACCCCCAACTGTTATCGTTTAGTACAGGTAGCTGTTGGAACCATGTTTGGCTGCCTTGGCCAATATTAATCCTTGCGGATATTACCAGTTCGTAATAATTCGGGTCAATACTCAGTTTCTTGTACACTTCCCTAGTTATACCTCTGAAATCTAAACATGGGCTGATATTGAACATTTTCTGAAGTTGGGTACTGTAATAAGCACCATTTGGCCCTTGTAATACTTTCCCGCCAAAATAACAAGCAATTCCAATCATAGTTGGTTGAATTACGGAACAAACATAACAATTAAATAATTTACAGTAAATTAAAAATATAATTAAATAATTATAAAAAATTAAAGGACTAAAATGAAAAAAAAAATTTACTCTTTACTGTGCTGAGGGCTTCAGAGGTCTCTGTCTCGTTTGTGAAGCAAAAACAGTAAAAATCAGAAATAAATAGCACCAGGGGGTCGGTGCGCCTACCCAGTCCGCGCATCATCCAGTTTGGTGCGCGGACTGAATACGCGTAGGTGGTATCTTTCAAATTTAGCCCAACCGGGTGGTTATCAATTAATTTTGATTTTTTCACGTGGTAACTAAAAAAAACGGGAAAAATGTCAACTATGTATATAACTTTTTAACTTGTTGAAAGGGAAAATAATATATGAAACTTGAGAGGAAATAAAAAATTGATATTCACTATTCAGTAACAGCAGAGTTTGGCAACATGACATGATCCATCAAGTGACTGAAGGAAGGCCAGTTTTAGTGGTACTAAAAGCGTAACGGGTCTGGTTACGAAATCTGACCCGAGATAGGCGTGGCCCAATATATTAATTGGTGGTACAACTTAGTACCTGGCTACTCTGCATTTGGGATTACATTTACATCTCTCTCCAGTCTCCATGCCATTGCCAGGTTGTTAAGGATAGGTCATTCAAGAGACATTAATTGCCATTGGGATCTAAAATACAGAGAAATTTTTGGTATGATTTTTCTTCTCACATGGAAAAGACAATACATTCAATTATATCTTTTAGCCCCGGTTACCTAATTGCTCAATTTGCCTTATTTATGTTATTATTATTTGAGGTTGCCTCTAACTAGCTAGTACTAAGCATAGAAAAACAAAAATAAAGGTAAAAGTTAGATGAAACGACTTTGGGGGTGTATGTCAGTCTGTGTATGAGTTGAGAAAGTCTACTGAACATGATTTTTTAAATAAGGTTTTTTCTGACATGTAAAAGAAAGAATCCAAGCAATTAACAATTGCTGGGTTTAATTGTATTAAAAAGTCCACCAATTAATTGGAATAAATCAACAATTGCATTCATGGTTGCGCAGGTCAAACGTGAAACTGTACCAACTCAACTCCCTTTGCATTGCATCTTCAATCTATGTTGCCTTTTGTGGGGTAGAGAAACAGCATGTGAAGTTTGATGGGCAAGGCAAATGCAAATGCAAATGTTACCCTCTCTCTCTGCTCTAAATTCAGTTAGTACTCCTACATCCTAGATCCTACTCCCTCCGCTTCGCTTGACCATACCATTACCATACAATGTGGTGCATGTCAGATCAGCCTCGCCTCGTGACATTTTGTTTTTGCCTTGTTTTATATTATTATATGCATCAAATGGTAACTGGAGAATCCTCCTCATTAAAAAGGCAAAGTGGTGTGTTTTATTTTGCTGAACTGAACACCACATCTCCTCTCCTCAGTCGCTGGAGATTAATACTCTAATTAATTAATGTTTTTTAAAATAAATTAAGCACAAGGACCACAGCCCCCATTGGCCATTGCCCATGTCACATGGCCCACAAAGGCCCAAACAACACGCCAACTTCCAATTGGATGTAATTAAACCAGTCAAAAAATTCAATAGACAATAGCTAGTAATGCCTAATGCCATAATTTTATTAACTACTCTCTGAGACTCTGACCACTGACTGACAATGACATGCATCATGCATGCTTTCCCATCTTCCCCACTTCCCCATCTTAATTTTAAACCAATTTTTAGTACAAAGTAAACAATACTATAGTAGTCTAGTATTACTATATATTTATAATAGAAAATAGTCTCCAATGCTGATTCACCCGCTCGTGCATCTCCCATTTTCTTACCTTATTTTATTACCTCTCACCACTCCTCCGCCTACCAAGAAAATAAATGGAAACTCCAAGAGTATGACTCAAATAACCACAGAAAATCTAAAATCTAAAGACAGTCCAGTCCATTTATTAGCCTAAATTATTTTTTAATTAATTGGTTAATGCAACCAATCACGATCACGTTACTGAGATGTTGGTAATGGTATCCATTAAAATACTGATTATAAGTTTCTTTCTGTCCAGATGGAGCATCAGCATATATAGCATCCTAAGTCAGGTTCGGTTCTATCTGACTGGAGAGGATTGAACTCTGACACTGGAGAGGATTGAACTCTGAAGAAGTAAAGAACCCCTGGGCCCTGGGCCCTGCCCTGCACAGTGCCAGGTCTTATCCTAGAAAAGGAACAGTACATCTCCAGTTGAACAAACCCAGACATCCACACGCAGAGAGAGCGTGCGCTGCTGAAAGAAACAACAGACCAAACCATGACAACAATTTAATGCTCTCTCCTCTCTCTCTTTCCCTCCCCCTCCCCCTCATAGAGTCATAGTCATTAAGTCATAGAAAAGTAGAAACAACAAATTCGAAAATTACCAATCTCAATTGACGGCGATGATGACGCCACGGACGGTGGCCATTGCTTCCAGTCCGGGCAGGGCAGAGAAGCTCCCGGCCCCACCGGGCCTGGCACGGCTCTTCATTCGCAAGAGCCGAAGCCGAGCGGGGGTCCGTGCGAGCCCCATGTTCGGTGTACGTAGCCGAAGTGTGGGGCCCACAGGCCGTACCAATGCAACTGAGGGGGAGGAGCCGTCGTCGCCTAAAGTCACTTGCATCGGCCAAGTACGGATCAAGGCCGGGAACAAGAACAAGAAGAAAAAGAAGCCACAGCCCAACCCCACGGTGCAATGCCGCTGCCTTCAGAAGGCACTGTTTTGCGGCGCGGTTTTCGAGAAGAAGAAGAAGAAGAAGACGACGAAGAAGAATAACTTGATGCCGAGGAGACTCTGGCCGTGCTGGGCCACGGGTAGCTGTCACAAGCGGAGCTTTAATGGAAGAAGAAAAGAGACGGTTAGAGAAGGTGATCGCGTTGTAGCATTTGGATTGGGAGGCATTCGCGAAAATGGGGTTAGATCGGAGGTGAGGCCAAAGGATGAAGAGCCCGCTCGATTGTCAAATTTCACCTCGGAGCCGGGTCGGTTTTCGAATTACAGTGAAGAACCTGCTAGAACTTCCAATTATGCACGAAGGTCAATTACTGGCCGGGAGGAATTATCGGTATCAGATCAAGACGAGGAAGAAGAAGAGGAAGAAAAGGAGGAGAGAGAAGATGAAAAGGTGTATGTGTCGTCAGCAACAACGACGCCACCGAAGAATGCTCTTTTTCTCATGAGATGCCGGTCGGCACCGCAACACCACAACCGGTTTGCGCCATCTCCAGTGACAACTGTAGATGAAACAACTGAGGCGGTAAGAGTGAAAGAAGCAGAGAAGGGAATGGGAGTGATAATGGAGAAGAAAGAAATGGAGGAGGAGATGAGAGTTGAAAGCCAGAAAGGAGAGGAGGAAGAGGAGGAAGAGGAGGAGGAAGAAGAAGAGGAAGAGGAGGAGGAGGAGGAGGTGAGATGCTCTTCGGCAAGGCCGCTTGTTCTGACGAGATGCAAATCCGAGCCCGCGAGCAAGGGAGAGGAGATGATGGCGCCGGTGGACCCGGAAATGGCATCGACATCATGCTTCTGGGCCCACACTGGCAGTGGCAGTAGGCAGAGGAAGATGGTGCATGGAATTGGGCATGAGCAGAGAACACAATCTCCCCTCCCTTCCCATTGATATTTGGTTTTACTTTTACTGTTTTTCTCTTTTAGTTTATTTTCCCTTTTGTGATGTAATGTAATTTTTTTGTTTTGCTCAACTCAAAATACCCTTTTTGTGCAAACGAAACCACATGAGTGCTTTGTTATTGCAAAGATCTTCCTTTTGCTTCGATTACCCATCAGCACAAGCCACAACCACAAGGTCAAGCAATTGATAAAATTTTCAAGAGCTATCTCAACTGATATAATCAATATTCATAAATATTAGATTATTAATATTTGTCCAAAATTATACATAAATAACCGATGGCTCTATCATATCCATATGACCATATAGCCATATATCCGAGATTTTTAAAAATACCCTAAGTTAACTAGAGATTAATAAATTTGCCCACGGTTCGCTCGGAATTTTAAATATGCCCAAACCGGCCATTTAATGGCCGGTCCCGCAACTTTTTTTTTTTTTTAGGGGAACCGGCCATTTAATGGCCGGTCCCCCATTTAATTTTTTTTTTTTTTTAGAGACAAATAGATAAAATGCTGAAATCTAACACTAAAAAATCGAATAGTTTTTTTAAATATTTGTTAGATTACTTTTTTGATAGCATATTTATATTAAAATACGTTAATTACTTGAAATTATGTTAATTTATGTTGATTGATACTAGATTACTTGAAATTATGTTAACTTTTTTTAAGAGACAAATAGCTGAAATGCTGAAATATAACACTAAAAAATCGAATTGTTTTTTAAAATATTTGGTAGATTACATTTTTGATATATAATTAGCATATTTATACTAAAAGACGCTAAATTACTTGAAATTATGTTAATTTATGCTGAATTACACTAAATTACGTTAAATTACAATAATTATGTAGAATTATGCTAGAATATGGTAAATTACGCTAAATTACGTATGAATAGGGATGATATTTTCACTGAGAAGGCGAAAAACAACGACGAAACTTCAAACGGTCATAAAACGGCGCTCGAGTGTCCGATTTCAGCAAATGACCACTTTTCGAAAAGCTTGTGAAAATACGCATGCGTTCAAACTCGCGATGCCAGATTTCCAAATTCAGATTCGCCAAAAAACAAAGGGAAGAGCCTCAAAACTTCAGTTGAAGTTTCCGATTAAGATTTTCATTTCTATTCTCCAATCTACGTAGCTCAGTAAATTAGTTATATAATGAACTTGTAGAATACCAATTTTTATTATTTTTGAAATTTTTTTACTATTTTTTATGATTTATGAAAGATGGCACAAATCGGCCCTATTCATACGTAATTTAGCGTAATTTACCGTATTTTAGCATAATTCTACATAATTATTGTAATTTCAAGTAATTTAGTATAAATCAACATAAATTAACATAATTTGAAGTAATTTAGCGTATTTTAGTATAAATATGCTAATTATATATCAAAAAAGTAATCTAACAAATATTTAAAAAAAATTCGATTTTTTAGTGTTATATTTCAACATTTTAGCTATTTGTCTCTTAAAAAAATTAACATAATTTCAAGTAATTTAGTGTAAATCAGCATAAATTAACGTAATTTGACAAAGGGATTTAGCGTAATTTGACAAAGGTATTTTAGTATAAATATGCTATCAAAAAAGTAATTTGACAAAGGGAAAAAAAATTCAATTTTTTAGTGTTATATTTCATCATTTTATCTATTTGTCTCTTTAAAAAAAAAAAAAAAAGGGAACCGGCCATTAAATGGCCGGTCGGGCTTTTTAATCGGGATTGACCATTAAATGACCAGTTTGGGCATATTTAAAATTCCGAGCGAACCGTGGGCAAATTTATTAATCTCTAATTAACTTAGGGTATTTTTAAAAATCTCGGGCCATATATTCATATATTTGTACACATTTATATCCTTTTCCAACTTGCTCATGAATTAATTACGCCTTTGTACAAAATACAAATAAAGAAGGGAAGGGTCAAGGTAGTGTTTTGCAAACGGGCACGGGCGGGCGGGCACGGGCAAAACCCGGGACGGGTCACGGGCAACACGGGTCACAGGCGACACGGGACGGGTTAGCACGGGTATTTTTTTGAAAAACCCTACCCGGCCCCTCTCAAACCCCCCGGGCAACACGGGTCACGGGTAACACGGGTCATGAGCAACACGGGTCCGAATTTTTTTTTTGCTGTTTTTTTTTCTGTTTTTTTTTCTATTTTTGGGGGGGGGGGATTTGAATTTTTACGGGTACGGGCACGGGTAATACGGGTCCACGAATCGGTACGGGCGGGTACGGGTATCACGGGTAAATTTAAAAAAAATCCGTACCCGGCCCTTCTCAACCCGTACCCGTTTAACCCGTGAACCCGTGCAAAACCCGTGCACGGGCACGGGCAGGGCAGGCACGAATCCCGGATCGGATCTGACTCGTGGGGGTATTTTCAAAACACTAGGTCAAGGACTCAAGGGTACATAGTTTTTGGTTATTTTTATGTTTGACCTTCTCTTAATAAATCTCTCGAGATCTACTTTCAAGGTGGAATTGGAATCTGAGAGTGAGAGGAGACAATCACTCTGGTGTGGTACTTCGTGTGACCGGACAACTCAGAAGTTCTCTTTCTTATGTCATCGTCGGACACTTCCCTTTCACGATTCACGACCATGTTTTTTCACTTTATTTTACCAGAAAAAAAACTGATAAATTAATATTCTAGCTAGAAAAATAATATGCACGAGATTTTTCAGTCATAGAGTCATGACTCATGAGTGGAGGAAACTGGAAAGGATTATAAAATCTTGATCATTTAATTTGCTTGAACAGAGCGAGACGAGCTATTTTATAATCAGATAGATTTGAATAGCGCACATTGGATTAGACCAAAGCCCAAAGCCCAAAGAGAGAGAGAGAGAGAGAGAGAGAGTCTGTAGTTGTCGAATGCAAGTTATGAAGAAACATAAATAAACAAGGAACAACTATGCTTGGAAGTTGGAACGGACCATAGATCAGATCAGATCAGATCAGGTCTCAGTGCTCACCTAGCTATTTGAACCTTGGGATGCTTTCACCTCACCTAGCTATTTTGGCTTATGTTATGACTTATGACGTGATCAAGCTCTTCTTTCTGGTCTCTTGAAAAGACTAGAACGTTAACGAAGAAAGTAACAGATTACTAGATTTACCTCCATGCCCCAGTGCAAATTGATCTATACTCCTACTCCCTGTAGGTGTAGGATAGATTATTAATTTAATTTAATTTACCTCTGTCAAACGAACAAAATAGAAGGCTATAAATCAGTAACATCTTGACTGTGAATTATTAAATCCAGTAGCAGATTGCTCTAACATAAAATAGTTATGTTCCTATCACTTTCCATTGTATATAATCTACTCTATAAAAATAATTCATTTATCCCATCAATTGATAACAGCATAATAACCACCAGACTTTTGACCAAAGATAAAACAAACAAAAAAGAAAAAAAAAGAAGGAAAAACAGCTAGATATATATATAGAGCTACTACTCACTAATTTATATTAACACATCAAACCTTCCCCTATAAATCGGCTTACACCTTGGGATGGCCTCCGTTGGTCTCCTATAAAACATGTACATGCTGCTTTGCTGCAGGCAAAAAAACCCCGGCCCTAGCCTGCACACAATCCGGTCTCAAAAAATCTGTACGACAAAAAACCAGTAAACTTAGGAAGAGACAAGAAAAGAAGCGCCTCACAACAAGTGCTTGCTGAGTTTTGCTTGTATTCCTCAGATGCAGGTCTCTCAGCACCGATTCATCCTAATGAGATAGATGAACTGGCCTTCCAGGGGGTTTCTAAACAGTGGAAACCCTTTAAAAGGCTTCTTTCTAGAAACCATCAGAATCAGAATCAGTATCGAGGTTATAACAAAAATCGTTCCCGTGTGGCTGAATCTGGTGCGACTGAGGGAATCCATAATCAGGCCCTTGCATATCGCTTGAAGGATCTGGCCTGTTATGCCTCTCATCACCATTAGAACCCAGATGTATAGCAGAAGCTGCAAGAAAACAATTACTTGAACTTGTTAATAAAAAAGAACAATTATGTGTCTCAGTGTTGTTGTACAGAGTGAGAGAGAATGGGGGGGAAAGGGGGCAAACCATCATTAATTGATCCACCCAGCATGGATGACTTGGCTGTAGGTTGCTGCTGAGGTTGACGGATGAATAAATCAGTAGTATCGACATGGCTCCCACCAGCAGCAAGAGAAAGAGACATCCAATCATCGGGGTGAAGCCCATTTCCCACGTTCCCACGCTCACTTGCGTCATCCTGCAAGGTAGTACCAGACGGCTGGGTTGGCAGAAATATCTGAAGAGTAGGGTCCTCTCCACCAAAAGCTAAGGGGTTCGCAACCAGACTGCCATGCAAGTCGGGGTTAGTATCGTGGCTATTCACAAAATCCTGTGGATCCCCAATAGCATCCCCAATGGCACTGACATCAGTCGTCAAATCATACCCATTGGATGGAGCAAGGCCGAGGGTGTCTGCTGGATCATTATCATTGCTGCCAAAGAATTGGTACCCTAAACTTGACATATGAGACCCAGGCATAGACAAGGTGTTGATGTCAAATTTGTCAAATTCATCAGGGTTGTTGAAAAGGCCAAGGCTAGTAGTTCCTCCATTTGTACCGTAAGCCAGGTCTTCAGCATACCTTCCAGAAACACTCGGATGGGGGTTAGAGAAGGGGAAAACACTGGCTTCACCTGATGGACCCGCTTCATAGTTAGGATTGCCATCGTCAGAGTCACTAAGTACAATCACATCCTTGTCATTTGGCCGGGATGGTCCTCTATCCTCTACTAGGTTGTAACCTGAATCAAAGTTGAGAGCGACAGAATCAAACTCATGGCCATTGTTCAATGACAAATCAAAGTGGACCCCACCATCTTGATTAACGCTGGAATCATCTCCATCCCTGAAGCTAGACCCGCTGCTAGTCATCTGTATTGCTCTCAGTACATTGTTCTCAGGTTTTCCATGAATATGGTTTCCAGCAATTGAGGGTCTCTTGTTTGCAAGGTCATCATGCTTGCTGACTTCCCACATTCCATTGCGGTTTCTCTTGATGCCGATTTTCAAACCTGTATGCCCATCAGATGTAGGTTCTGGCTTAATAAGGTCTGCTTTTTCAACCATGGGTTTCTTGGCTTCTACTTCCTCTCTTACAGCACAAAGCGAGCCATCAGGTGAGTGCCACTTGGTGAGCTCCTTGTGCTCAGTTTCTCCCTTGACACGCCAGCACCCATCAGGCTTCACTTCAACCTCACATACATCTTCACCACATTTGTGCATCTGAAATAAACCAGCATACGAGGAGGCATCAGAAGCATGGTACACAATAGATTATTTTTAAAAATATAAACAACATCAAGATATCATGTAACTGAGATTACCATTGAGGTGATCCGGTTGAAATATGGATCAATAACAATGTTCTCAAGAGAGTAGTTCTTCATGCATGTGGGACATTGCCACTGAAACAGAAAATAGAATAAATACATTACTCGGGAAATCTTAAGAGAAAAGGCAAGACAGCAAGAACAAAATTGGGAAGCTGTATGAGATGATAAACCTTTTTTGATCTCTGGTTGAGTTCGACAAATGCATCCAGATCAAAACAAGCTATGTGAGCACAGGGCTTGAACCTCCCAGAGGTTTTTATTCTGGACCCGCTCATCTGAATATTATGACATACATTATAATTTTATTACAAACAAACACTGAAGGAAGATGGACATGAGGATATAAGAGTAATATAAACAAACACTGCAAAAGATGGACACGAGGATAAAAGAGTAACTACTACGCACAGGACAGCGGAGATTGACAGTGACTGATTCGGCTACCACCTCAAGGTCACTGTCACTATCTGCATTATCCGAGTCTTTGCCACCGCCGACGCACCGCTTAACCCGAGCAAGAGCATCTTCAAAAGGCTCTCCGATAGCCTCCTTAGGAACCATGTCCAGGACCTAAATGTGAAAAACACACTCAAATATAGATAGCATGTAAATATGAACTCAGACAAGCCAAATTATATGGTAGAGTGTCTGTGCGTGCCGCACACTTATGAAGTTTGATGTGAAAGTGACATGATCAGCAGAAAATACACAAGTGCAATATGAGAGAGAGATAACTAAATTGGTTGGCACACCATCTTTTAGACTTAAATCCATTTTTTTTTGTTTTCAATCAAAAAGGTACACAGAAAAGTGAACCATTTTCAGAACGGCATGGTCCACCTAAATTAAAATATCGTGAACAGTTTAACTTTTGATTGGATTTACTTTTTTCAGAACATTTTCTCCACTGTAAAAAAATAAAGTGACGGAGAGGAAAGAAGTGAAAGAAATAGCTGACCTGTTGAACAGTCCTTTTCCTCGCAATTCTGATGCCAAAACAGAATGTCCGCGTATCACATCTTGTTAAGCATATTTTGTTATGTCCCTCCCTGCTTAATGTGGTGATCTAAGAAAAAAATAAAAAAAGACAAGTTTTTTTGCCTCATAATGCTACCCCAAAAATTCAAACTCAATTTTGGACAGAGTGACAGTATACTTACCACGGGACCATCATCTCTACCATTGATTCCTAGTATCTGTTGGCCAGGTCTGGGAATTACTCTGACGTTAATACCTATTAATTTAAAATATATTTTTTAAGAACATAAGCATTTACTTCTGAACAATCCCATAAAAAATGTGCAACAGCAAAAGAAGAGAGATGTAAAAATAAAACTCACAAGTACAATATATACAGTTGGATATCAAGTTTTAAAAATGCAAGGAAAAAAAAATCAACAAAATATCAAATAGCTCGAGAATTTCACTAGCAATAAGATTAAAAAAGGAATCGCAAACACGAGTATTTGATATACCATTAACTTGCAGTTCTGCATGCTGTGGCCAGTGCATTCTGAATTGAACTTTATCATTAAGGAGCATACACCACACCTGCAACAGAGCAAAAGACCGGACTAATAAGAACCTTCAAATAGGTGCTCATGTTTATGTCCTTGAATAGAGCAACCAAATCAATAAATGTCAAAATGTCAAAAAATTTAGGGAACAGAATTTAACCTGGAGGTCATAATCAGTTCGCTGAAGCAATTCTCTGTCATATCTAGACAATTGAAATGTCTTCTCCACGCTTTGTATTGTGTTGCTTCTGTATTTCACACAACCAACAAAAAAGACGATAATGAAGGAAATAGATTTGAGTACAATATACTGTATTAACTCATTGCAATCAGTTGCAACACTGAATTTCCCACATGGTAATGTAGGCCCTAGGTAAAGTATCATGCTTACACAAGGGTAGTGATTGCTATACCTACCAACTTTTGTGCATGCGATACTACGGTAGGACACAGATGATATAAAAAAAAACTAACATCAACAATTCAACATACTTCGAAAATAGAAATGATTAAAAAAACATCAACATAGTTCACAAATAAAAAAATTCAAAAAGAGAAATGTGTAGGCATTTACCCGTCAGGTGCCAGACCAGAAGATGCGAACTTGTAGGCAGGCAAAGGTTGCGAATTAGTGACCCAGAATCTGTTTGTTAGCATCATTTTGTTTGGTGAAGAACAGAATCAAAATTAAAAGAGACAATACAAAAAGATAATTTTAAGAGGGACAAGGAAACATACGGATCTGCTCTGCTGAGTCTGCATAATTCACAATAAAAGATTTCAGGGTATTCAGGCAGTACCCCTTCCATTGGTTTCTCAGGTATAATTACACAGTTGAGATGTTGCCAAACTTTGCATTTAACATCTTCACACTACAATAGAAAACCACATCATACAATTTATGTCAGAAAACTACCTCATTTGCATGCAATATCTATTAGGACAGTAATTCGTGTTTAATAAAATCACTATACCAGAATCATCGAGTCTGTTCCATAGGTGTTGCCACAAAGGCACCGCACTTTCACCGTTGGGGCAGGGGGGGCTTCGACCTCCTCTTTTGGTCTGATGGGAAGGTTAGTAAAATCTGATGAGCTCTGGCTTCTTGTTCCTAAATCGGGGGCACCATGTACTTGCAATTTTCTATAAAGGAGACAATGAAGATACATGCTTTTATTTCATTATTTTACTCTCACTTGGACGAATGGTTGTAAAGGTAAAATATGGAGATGTTATACCGATAGGTATCATCGATTATCTTTGCAACTGCCTCCTTCCCTAAGGCATTTCTCCTTCCCCACCTGTGAGCTCCTACATTGCACGGATTTATATCAGAAAAGTTGCCATTTACCGGTTACTACAAAAAGATTAAAAAAATATACATGTGGATATGTAAAATATAGCAATCAGAATATCAGAAGTAAGATGCATTACCTTGGTCTTCCGAGACCAGCATTAATATCCTGTCGACAAGGTCCTACAAAACAGTGGATAACTCAAATTAAAAGATAGAAAATAGGACACACATCTCAACAACTCAAAAGACCCAGAAAATTATATATAAAAGGGTAGGCAAGTCTCCTACATTGTGTTTGTTTTAAGAGTTTAAGACTTCTCCCTCTATCCGGTGAAGTTCTAAACGTCGGGACATTGCTATTGAGCTAGATTTTTCCTTTTTAATAGGATACAGTAAAAACTTTTACAAGTATGAACCATCAAGTTAGAGCAGCATAACATGAAAATTCTGTTAAAAGAACACTGTACATAATAAGTATTTTGAACAGCACCGTACCATGGTTTTAAGTGTGAGTGAGAGTATCTCTGACATTATATTAGGCTAAACTATAAAGAATAACAAGGTTACATACATCTGGAAAAGAATTGGACTTAAAAGAGCTTTGTTCCTCTGTACCTGTTTTTTCCCTTGCTTAGCTAAATGGAGCTGTGTTAGGACATCTTTAAGCTCCTTTATCCTGAAATATTGCAGTTTTTCCTGCCAAAATAAAAGAATGAAAGTATGATCGCTTACTGCATAGCACCAAGACGTAAGAAAAGAAATACAGTGGACCAAAACATGGTCTTTCAGGACAATCAAACCTGCTTTTGGGGTGCACGTATGTAGCTGATTAAAAACTTGCAAAATATAACCAGCAAAAACTAACTATGCTTCATCTAGAAAAAAAAAACTCAGCAGGCTAGAGGCCCTCGATGTGAGTAATGGAGTTTTTTCATTATTACGGTATATCATTTATCAATCAATTCTTTCTAAGTTTGCAAAATTAGCCATTTTCATCAAAATATAGATTGGATTATTGGTTCGCAGTTCAGAAACAAAACAAAGCATGAAAACGCCATGCAGCAGCTGAAAATTCATCTCCAGAATAGACTTGAGTAGAAGTTATAACTTGGTCAAACTACATTAATCAATTACAGGAAATTCTTCCCGAAAATAGCAATAAACAAGGTCCATAGCAAAATATCAACACACAGCAAGGCAGAAGAGGAATAAAATACCCTGCAACTCGTGACTAAATCCATGGATTCAATCCTGGCAAGTTCCAAGCCTCTAACGATAATTGTGATCAACCTTTTCCAGTGAAAATCATACTGCAGGCGCAATTCACGATCAAATCCAGTAAAATCACCAGAAATCCCACTTAGCAAGACCACCACCAGACCGATTCTCAACTCAGTCTTAGGGTTCCAACGCAACACTGTCAATCTGTCAAATCTCTTCAGCAAGATGCAACAGTTAGACTTCCCAATTCTAAACAGCCTTCGCAGAAGTCACAATAAACCGATCAATTCCAGCAATTCTGAATCGGGGTTACGATTTGGGTTTTCTTTAAATAGAATTTATCGAGAAAAAAAAAATTATGGAGAGAGAGAGAGGGGCGAACAAGCTAAAGCGATGAATCAGAGATCGATCTTAGGCCTTCTTCTCTCTCCTATTGAGGAACCGCGGCGGACCTATCACGCTTATTCAAATCGGGTTTAATTATCAAGCATAAGTCCGCGCCATGGTCTGAGTCTGACGCAGCAGATCATTTCCTGCGCCTGGAACACAGCTTGGTCTTTTACTCTTTCTCCAAAATAAAACAAAGATAATAATCCATATCATTTTTATTTTATTTTTATTTTTATTTTTATTTTCTTCTGTAATTTTAGATTTATTTAGCATTTATTTTCCAATTTCATCATGGTCAGAAACTTTACACATATTCGCGTTAAAAAAAGGTAGCACAATTAATTCTTTTCCAAATGCGGAGTAATTCATCTTCGTTTGGATATTACCTTGCTAATCTTTTTGTGGACCTGGTCTACGAAATTGTTATAAAGGCTATGACTCGTGGTCTCCAACGCCAATTCTCGTCTCTGACAGGTAGGACTACGGCCCCAGCAGGAATCCGGACCCCTTATGTCAGAGACTGTTTAGAAATGATAACGGAAATGATTAGGGAAGTACCTATGACCGTGTTCTTTCGTTGTACGTATTGGGCTTGCTTTTGGGCCTTCGTGGCGTTTCGTTGCGCTTCTGCGTTCATCTTCTCCTTTTCACTTTTTTTTTTTTTTTTTCTTTTTGTTCGGTTGTTTACTTTTTGCCCTTGAGAAACCTTTTTTCAATTGTTAGTGTTGACCGTTGAGCGCGGGGTGTGCGCTGAGGAACATTTTTCTTCTTCACCCTTCCAATTTCTTATATTTAAACTTTTTAAAAATAGCCGATATTTGCAAATTGCAAGTGACGCAGTCAGCCAGTCAGACAACAAAATTCTTGGCTGAATAAATTTTGAAGAAATATTGGAAACTTTTGAGGGTGCAAGCGCAAAAGTATCTTCCTGACGAATAAACGAGTGAGTTTTATTGGTCGATGGACGGGTGTCAATGACAATGGGAAAGCGTGCTCGTACTTGACTGGTTTGGTAGGCACTTTACCGGGTCGGGTTATCTCTTTCTACTGACTATCAGAGATTCCAAAAAGCAAAAGCATATTACCAAACTTCCCCTCCAGTTTCCAAAAAACTGTAGCTCTCCAGTTGATGGTAGAAGGCGACAGACACCGCATTGAAATGGTTTTTAGTACAAATTAAATTAAATGCCCTCGAGGTCGAGGGCCCCAGCCACCAAATTTGGACCCGACTGGAACCAGTCTTAGACTCACAAGTTGTGTCGACAAAATTGGAGAAATCAGTGGTAAACTCTTTTTTCTTATTCTATTCTTAAAAAAGGTATAAAAAAAAAAAAAAAGAGCTCGTGGATCATGACTAGGAGTAGGAGTAGGAGTAGGAGTAGGAGGTCAAAATGGACACGGTACTTGGCAAGATGGGCTCTGGCTCCATCTCTGAAATGAATTTTCGGCTCATACTACCATGACCCGTTACGGAGTGTTATGGTTCTCCGTTTAAGCCGAAATGGCGAAATCTCATCCTTCCTCAATCCTCCAATAGTGCTAGTGCGAGTACAGAGTACAGAGTACAGATCTAGACAGTTGATAAGGTTCAGGATTTCTCTTCTCCAGTTGTCCTCTTTGAAATTTGAATGATCGAATCATATATATATGCCTGTGGAAAGATGAACGTTCCGAAAACAAATTTATTAACTTAAATTTTCATAAGATACTCTTAGTCCTAAAAGAACTCTTAGTCGTAAAGGGCGCTGCTGTTCTGAGGTCGTAATTTCTAATATTCAGGACTATTATTTTTAATGTCGGTTTTGTCCTTGATAAATACCTTCTAATTTTTACCTCTAATTAAATCCTTGCTATAAATTGAAACTTTTAGGATATTTGACACGGGATTTTATTCACTTAGATTTTATGTGCTTAAACTCAAGTTTTTCATTTGTCTATTTCTTCAGCAATAATTTGTTCATCTATTAATAAATCATAATAAGTATTAAGATTAGTAAAGCATAATTGACACACAAATTAGTTAAATCTAAATCCTCTACGAAACAAAGAAACAAAAAAATTGAATAAAACTGGAACTTGTAACTGGCTGAAAAAAAAAACAAATGAATATAATAACTATACAAGCACCAATAAATCCTTGGTATTGAGAGTAGTATTATTTTTCTTCTAAAATTTCATTTTTTTTTTCAAAGATAATATTAATATACCATTATCAAATAAATCATAATCCTCCATAGCAACCAAAATGGTACAACAAAATTGATTTTTTCTAATATATTGGAGTAATTGTATGGCGTACATTCATTTGATATTTTGAAAAAAAAATGAAAATGTTTAAATTAAAAAATTAAAATTATTTTGATATTTGAATCAATTTGAAATTCAATTAGTAGTTTACCACAAAGTCGTTAAAATTACACCATTAAAAATATAAAATGGTTAGATGGAGTGGTAAACATCATTCAAATTGGTTATAATATGATACACGTGATATATAAGAAATGAAAAATACATTTACAAATTTAGTTTTCTAATTTGACTAATGCAAGTGCATGATAGATTATAGTCAACACCATATGAATGTAAGTCATAGAAAATTAAATTTGGAAAAAAAAAACACAATTTACTTATTTCCATAACACCTTGTTTGGATGGAGAGTAGACGAAGGGAAGGGAGCTGAAAAATAGAATGGAATGGAATGAAATAGAAAAGAAGATTAACATATTTAACCTCTTCATGTTTGGACGATTAGTGAGGAAAAGTAAATTTAACTTTCCTTTCCATTTTATTTTTTGTTTGATTAATTAAAATATAGAAAGTTAATGAGAAATTCGATGGCTATTGTAAGTTTGTGACAAAAAAACTTGAATGAGAATTATATAGGTAAGATATAAGGTTGGGCATTTGTGTTATTTTTTCTGAAAATATTTGCAACAAATTTTTTTTTCCATCCGTTACACCTCAAATTGAGAGGGAAATCGATTCTATTGACTATAATCATGCAAGGTTAAACCTTTCACCTCTTGCACTCTTCACCTCCGACATAATTTTGTCAACCAAACACGATCTGAAACAAATTTTTTTTCTTTCCATTCCCTCCCTTCCTCTACTCTCCATCCAAATATGGTGTAAAAAAGGGGGCTAAACAAATAGTTATCTTTGGAAACAATTAATTAAGTTTAGAACAAAAAAAAATCAGAAAAAGCATTAATTAGGGGCAAAGATGGTATAAGAGTAAAAAAATTGAATTGTGCCCTGAATATTTTAAAACAAGTCCTGAGAATAGCGCTTCCCGTCGTAAAAGAGTGAGTCCAAATTCTCTCTATTACAAACTCTGACACAAAACCTTTCTACTTCTGAATCCAGGAGCATGGGTCTGGTCATCACTTAGATTATGTTTGGTTACGAAGTGAAATTAATGAAAATTAAATTGCTTACTCTATTTTACTCTTTATTTGATAGTTGAAATCATGGATTAAATTAATTCATATGAAGAAAGATGTTGAAAAATGAATCCATATCTATGATAATGAGCTTTACAGATGGAGTAAGTTAATCTATTTGAAGAGGTGATGTAACTTACTCTATATTAACTCACCTCTTACTTCATCTTACTCATATTTTATTTTTCATTTGACTCCTTAAGTGTAGAGAAAAATATTTACTCCACCTCTTACTCCACAACCAAATATGATCTTTAATGATTAATAAAGCATTCCAGAACAATGGAGTATGCTCTGCATGTCAGTGACTTCACGACGAATATATGTTTTTAACAGAGAAATCGGACTCCCACATGTCTCCTTCCAGAGGCCACATAATTGTTCAAAGCAAAAATACAAGGAATTTGCATCCATAAAAATAATTTGGAGGGTATTGGCATGTATTTTTGTTTATCATCTAAATAATAGATAGTCTGTCTATATACGTTGAGTGAGGCTACGGTACTATGCATAGCACGGATTGGTCCGTGCTACGGCTCAATATTTGAGTTTTTAAAATCCTAACGGTCGATCCGAATTGTTCAACATGATTATAAAATGAATATGTAATTGCAAATCAAATTTTACATTTTTTTTTGAATTTTTTTACTATTTTTTTAGATAGGTAGAAAATCACTGTTTTTGGATGGTCCAGAATTTTCAGATCAAGTGATTTTCTACCTATCTAAAAAAATAGTAAAAAAATTTGAAAAAATATAAAATTTGATTTGCAAATACATATTCATTTTATAATTATGTTGAACGGTTCGGATCGACCATTAGAATTTTGAAAACTCAAATATTGAGCCGTAGCACGGACCAATCCGTGCTATGCATACGTAGCCTCGCTCTTTTTTTTTTTTTTATCAGAGAGACTGATTAATTGGGCTTCTTTGGATTTAGTTACGGGCCGGGTCTATATCAGTTCCATACAAAGGAAACGGGTCTCAAATCTAAATCACGTCTCTCGACTCTCGAGGCTAAACCGAATTTCAAAAATAGAAAAATAAAATAATAATGCAATGCAATGCAAGTGTCATGACTCATGACTCATGACTTGTGAGCGGAGCAAGCAAAGAGGGGGAGTTGAAGCGCGCGAAATCGCTGAATACCATCGCTAGTTTAGTTAGATCGAAGGAAGGACGAGTGAGAGAGAGAGAGAGAGGGAGAGGGTAGTAGATGGCGAGTGTAGATTGGGAAGCCTTGAGGATGTTGCTCTCCGCGCAGTTCTGGCGCATGGCGTTTCTGTGGACCACGTCTATCCTGTACTCTTACCTCCTCCTCCTTTTTATCTCTCCTTCCCGGCGCTACTCCCGCCTGCGCCTCTCCACCGGACCTGACTGTGAAATCACCCGACCCGTTTGTGTTGTTACTGGAGTAAGTTTAAGTTCCTTACTCCTCCTTTGATTAATTTTGGTTATTTCTTCGTTTATTTGTAACATCTCTGTAAAGTGTGAACCTTTGATAAAGTTGCCCATATACACCCACAAAGTGTAGTGTAGTGTATCCATTAGATGTATATATAATGCCTCCCCCCTCGTCTTATTTCCGTCTTGGAATGGAGTTATGAGCTTCTTTTTGTTTCTCTGTTAACTTTAAATAATTTCATTGTGCCTTTTCAGGCCACCTCGGGACTGGGGAAGGCAGCCGCAATCAAATTGGCTGGGGAGGGCTATCATGTAATTCTTGGTGAGGCCTTTGATTAATTTCTAGCCTAGGTTAGGGTTGTATTCGTGTTTCTATTGGGGACTGAAATCTATTTTTCCTTTTAATTTATGTGTCAACTCAACTGATGGTCAGCTGGGCGAAATCCAGAATTGCTTGTCCAGGTACATATAAAAGCAGCCCCATATGTATTAATTATCTGTTCTTATTTTATTTTTAAAGCTGCAATAAGTTGAGAATATTGATCTTTTGGCTATTATCAGGGGAGGGGGCCTTGTGCTGGTATCAGCCTATGACACATAAATCTGTAACCACCAACTCTCTGAGGGATACTTGAAAATATATATATATATACTTTTCTTTGAGCAGATTGCAGATGTGTATATGTAATCATATAATAAGATCTTTTAAAGTTTCTTTTCTTGGTGTAAAAGCAGACAGTTCAAGAGATTAAAGAGCTAGGGGATAAATATGTTGAGGCAATTCAAGTGGACTTGTCATCTTATATTTCAATAAAGAAGTTTGAAATTTCTTTGAAGAAAAGGCTTTCTGACTTGGGACTTCACCAGTCAATACAACTTCTGGTAAACAATGCCGGGACTTTGGCCAAGTCTTACCGAGAAACTCCAGACGGATTCGATGAGTAATTAAATTCTAATGTTTTTTCACAAAAAAATATACTTTTGTCCTGAACTGATCTCTATACTGTGGAGATTACAATTCAGTGGTGTGGTTGAACATTTTGAAATTAAGCTGTGATGAATTTTATTATATGCAAGGATGATGGAGGTTAACTTCGTAGGCGCATTTGTTTTGACAAATCTTCTAATGCCATTGCTAAAGAATAGCCCTGTGCCTTCTCGTGTTGTTAACGTGACCTCTTTCACTCACAGATGTGGTAAGAGTATAATTAATTTTTTTTTTCTTTTCATATTATTACCATATGCTCATGCTACGTAAAACGGATGCTATCTGCTAATGAATAGGCAGGAAAAACTGGAGATTAACATGATCTCTTTTTTCATCCGTCTCCAGTGTTTGAGTTAGATGTGTATGAGGTACTGTATTCGAGGAAAAAAGGACAAAACTATCCTTGTGCCTCTACTTATGAGCATTCCAAATGTAAGTATTTTTTTTATGAACCATCAAATATTTCTTCTGTAAAGGGGAAATAAGTAAAACATCACTGTAAGGATGAGTAATAGCTTTTAAATTGGGGGCTTCTGATGCATTGAGGTAAATATATCTTTTTTTACTGTTTAACCGGCATGGTCTGCTTAATCCACAGTATGTCTATTGCTGTTTACGTATGAGCTGCACCGACAGTTACATTTGGAGCCTACTTGTCATGTCTCTGTCATGTAAGTGGCTGCTGTTTTTGAAGTCATTTCTCCTTTCTGAATTTGTTATCTACTTGAATAGAGTTATGGACCAATTGGGTGTTTTGATAAGGTCACTGATTGTTAGTTTGACTTGGCTCAAAAAGGAGGAGTTCAAGAAGAAGAAAAACTAAGGATTGATATAATTTTTCTGCATGATTTAGGGCTGCTGATCCTGGAGTTGTAGAGACAAATATAATGCGAGAACTTCCCCTTTTCATTTCAAGATCCTCAATTTTTGTTTTGCGAATTCTGCATCTTTTGCAACCCCCAGGTATTGGGGTAAGCTCAATTATCGATGCTGCTTTGGCTCCTCCAGTAAGCTTCATTTGCACTTTTCTTCTCTCAATCTAGAAATTATAACATTAAAGCAATCAAAATGCTGCATTTCCTAGGACATACCCACATAAAAAAAATTAAAATATGTTTTATAAAGGAATAGATATTATTGAGAATAAGCCTGATTGACACCTGTGACAACCTGCTCATGCTAATCAAAACAAAAGAAAAGATTAAAATTTTACATGTTCACCATGAGTTAGATGGGTTTGTTCAAATTATGTTTGTTAAAGGAATAGGTAGTATTGACAATGGTGACAACCTGCTCAATGCTTACCAAAGCAAAAGAAGAAAAATTAAAATTTTACATATGTTCTCCATTAGTTAGATATGTATCATATCTGGTGCAAGCTGAAGACCTATTGCTCATACATTGTGTGATTTGAGAAACTAATGGTTTAAATTGGTACTTGATTGTTGACCGAAATTCTCAAATCGCATCAAATTTGTATAATCTACATCATAAGAAATATACCTACAATTTTCTTTCTTCTTTATTTTTGGTAAGTATTGAGGCTGTTGTCACGGTTATCACATAATTTTGATTATCAAATATCAGCTTATACCTTCCCATTGATATTTACCTATCTCTACATGCTGTACGCCTGTACCTTCAATTGTATATGTATACTATGATTTTTTATGCAGTTCTTAGCTAAAAACAGGGAATTTAATACTTTTGAAATTTCCTTTTGTTTGTATATAGGAAGCATCAGGGAAATACTTTTTTGGAGGTAAATCTCGGACTATAGAGTCGTCCTCGTTGTCTGGTGATACGGAGATTGCTGCGAAATTGTGGTCTGCTTCATCTTCCATATTGAAAGAAATGGAAGTGAAAGCTGATAAAATAATTAATTCCTAAACATGTTCCCAAATTAAGTGTCCACTAATATCACTTCAATAAAATATATTCCATCCAGCCAATTCTTGAGTAACCCACATCTTTCTTGAGAATAAATATCTTAATATGGTCGGATGGCAATAAAATTAAAAACAGAAGAACTCCTTAACAGCAGGATCTGAACACAAAAAGAGGGGTGTGTATGCTTAAAGAGGAGGCGAGGAGCAAGAGGGGTGTGTACTCTTAATAAAAAAAGAGAGAATAGATAACAGTAAAGAAAACATGCCTAAATGCGTCAAGGAAAACAAAATTAGGATTCAAAACTAGTATTTGAAAAAAATATATATATTTTTAGCTGCTAGGATCGACAGGTTGAGTTAGTTATGTACGCAGTAACTTGGCAGGAGAGCTAGATCAAACTCGGAACACTTCTTGCAATAGCAGAGTAGAATTAGGATGCTTTAAGCTCCACCAAGTATTTTTGGTGAATTCAACTCTAAAATCTACGTAATGACTTCAAATAACAAATTCAAACTATTAAAACTGATTTACTTCACAAGTGAAGCATTTATATATCACATATATAATTTTTTGGTTAAATATAATATAAAATCAAGCATTAAAAAAAGATTTATATATTAATTTTAATGCGTTCATTTTTTGTCATTTTTTTACCATTTGACTTTATACTAAATTAATTAGAAATTTTTTATATTTAACATATAAACATATTATTTGTGAAATAGACTGGTTTCAATAATTTAAATTCATTATTTAAAGTTAATCTGATAGATATTGAAGTTAAGCTCACAAATAATATAATTTGATTAACTTGAGAACACCGTAGTTGTACTCGCAATAGCATATGGACCTCGGACCTTTATATTGTCAGTTGGGGACCATGGGGTTGTTCATTTTTATTTTTGCTAAATGTAGAAGCTAGACTAGGGCAGCAAAATTCATGAGAGATCTTCAGCTACTGCAACCCTGGTCCCTGGGGATCTATTATCTTTATCTATATCCAGCAAAATCAAATCATAGTTTATTACTTATTTTTCCCTTGCACGCATCCCTGCATGACTACATCCATTAGTCAACACAAGTCTTTTAACTTGAAATTAATGATTTTATTATTAGCCGCCGCATTCTGTCACCTACACTACAATGCTAAACAGCTACTGCATAAATATCCCACTATCACAAACAACACCAACTTTACGCTGTTCAAAAGGATCATGTTTAAAGAAAGAGCTATGGTACGAGAAATAGGACCATAACGCGAATCAAGTTTACAAGAGCACCAAAATTTGGCCCTATTTGACATACTATAGCAAAAGCTCATCAACTCTGCTCATGCCTCGAGTTTCCCGCTGGTGAGGTAGTAGTACTTGTAATAGTATGCAAACAACCCAAGCAGAACAGTGACCACAACCAGCACCGCAGCTGACAGCGGACCCCACGACGACCAGAATGAGTGTGCCTTCTTCTTCCTGAGTATGGCCCTTGGGAGCTGGCTCTGCACCTTCTTCCCACCGCCCCTCTGCCTAATGACAGCACTGGCCTTGGATGGCACAGGGACAGGGTTACTTTCATCCTTTGAATCATTTTCTGCCTCCACCGCCTCCTCAGGATTTGGTTCGGTCTCAGTCACGTCCTCAGACCCTTCAAGTGCCGACCAAGCACCACCCTTCTTCTTTGCCTTTTTCTCCTTCTTCTGTTCATTATAATATTTTGTTCAAGTTCACATTAGGTCACTGTGTTCCTTATTTTTGATAGCATAAAGAATAAGTGAAGAAAAAGAAGAGGGAGAAGAAAGAGGAAATAACCTTATTCTTTTCTTCGGCCTCCTTGAGAGCCTTGACCTCAGCCTTAGCAAGCTTCTTCTCAGCCAGCTTCTTCTTTCTCTCGAGTGCCATCTTGTTCTTTGCAATCTCCTCCTCTCTCTTCAACTTCTTCAACTTCTCCAGATCAACCTTCTTCTCCTTCTCCTTCTCCTTCTCCTTCTCCTTCTCTTTCTCCTTCTCTTTCACGCTGTCTGCCTCCAGGTTAGTCCCGCTCTTGGCCTTCACCTCCTCAGCTTTCACAATAGCCTCCTTCTCCTTGGAGTGCTTTGTCGGAGCGGATTTGGGAAGGGGAGCGGGGACGGGGGAGGGTTCGGGTTCAGCCGCCTTGACAGGTTCAGGAGCAAGGATAGGTTTCTCATCGGGGTTTCTAATGCGCCCATCACGGCTGAGAAGACGCTGGTCCAGGGATGGGAGGACACGCTTCTCATAGTCTTCACGTAATGCTTTCTTTGCCCACTGTGCCATGAACTTATCCATCTACAGAATATTTGAATATAATCAGCTCGTGCAATCACATTGCTTTTATTTATTGTAAATTTTTAATGTTCAATTGCAGAGAGAGAGAGAGAGAGAGAGAGAGACCTCAGCATTGGCAAAAGTCTCCAATGCTGCAATATCCTTCTTGGAAGCAAGCACTTTGGCTTGAGTCAGCATCTTGCGGTTCTCTGTGAAGACAGAATTCTGGGGGAACAAAAAAGAGAGAAGCACATTCAATATTAAATGCTCAAATGCAAGCACCACTCCAGTACCAAAGGAGTAACTAACTTCAAATATACAAAATGTACTGTTTGATGTTCAACTCACAAGGGATTCTTTTCCACTATTGAGCTCAATGATGGAATTGTAAGCCTTATTGTTCTTCTCATTAATGTCGTTGAGTTGATCTTCTAGGAATTTGATGGATGCATCAATGGGGGTCTTTTCATCCTCAAGGGGCTTTATCTTTGCTTTTATCGCCTCCCTCTCCTTCCTCACTTCATCCATGTCCGCGTCCTATCAGCTGTCCATTTTCAATTTTGTTTACTTCTATCACACTAATCCAAACAATTCAAAATTTTCTGCAAAGCTTAACAATGAAATAAATTTCCATTGTTTTCATACCTGTCCCCCAACAAAACAACCCACCATCTCAAATACCTTTTATTTGTTATGTTTTCCCTCACTTACGAGATGCATTAATTAGGAAATGGAAGGGCTCATAATTTCATAAGGGGCATATGCAAAACTTTGGGGTGGTATAATTTACATAGCAGCAGCAGAGAAGAAAGACATACTTTAACTTTGCCCTGAAGCACATCTTTCTCGGTGTCATTGTCAAACTTAGCTCGGGAGGCCTCATGGGCTATGACTCGGGCTCTTGTTCCTTCCAGCTGCTTCATCTCTTTCATCAGCCTCTTCTCCTCATCCAGCGACATGCTCTCATGGCTCATCCTATACTCCAGGCTCTTCAGCTGTTTCAAAACCAAAATTTAATCCAAAATCAAATAAGGCATAATTACAGAGTAAAATTCTCACAACAATCAAGTCCGCCAGAGTACATGTTTGTGAAGCATGTAAAATCAAAGTCAATCCGGTGAATTATAAAAAATACAATTTGAAGAAAAGAGGTCTCTGTAATGTAAAATAAAGAAATGAACGAACCCAATTGTCAGCTCCTTAACAGAAGAGCAGAGGCCGACTCCCTTTTCCTTAATGGCATTGGGTTTCGTTTCTGATCTTGCCAAGCTCATCTCTCAGAGGCTCCATTGCTGTCCTCTTCTCATTCAACATTCTGTTGAATTCCCTCACTTTCTCATCAGTGGCTTCAGCTGCTGTATAATCTCATTTCTTTCTTTCTGCCAAGCATGTTATACAATGTATAGATCAACAAATGAACAAATAAAATACATAAAAATTAAAAAAAGAACAAAAAGGGGTTGGCAATGAAACTAACCCGCTTGTCTGCCAACTGGGACAACAAACTAAACTTCTGCGTCTTGTTACTGTTTATGGTTTTATGCAACTGGTCCAATTTTGTCTTAACCTTAGGATCCTCCATCATCCTGACCTTGGGCAAATAGAAAGTGTGAGTCTGTTTAGGTGTGCCCCACTCGTCACTTGCATCTTTGGGTGGCAACATGGCACTATTGGCCACTTCAGCGCCCCCTTCCTTTTTGGCACTCTCCATCTCATCAGTTGGTACAATTGGGTCTGAGTTATCCTTGGTTGGGATACTGGCAGTAGTAGCTTTGTTCTCCTTGTCAGATATTAGGGTTTCCTCCCCTTGAGCAGCCTTGGTTACCTCAATCTCCATTCCCATAAGTTCCTGAAATTTGAGGAAAAGGGCAAGCCAGAGCATTAATAAAAGAAGATACTTAT
>JAJGRX010001454.1:0-122887 GCA_025461125.1 Carex kokanica | reverse complement strand
TTTTCAAAGAATCTCCAATTTTTGCTACTCTCACCATTTTCTGAATTCACATCCTCTGAGATATCTCAACTTTTGCGTGTTTTTCTGAAAAATCGCAACCATTGAAATAATTCGGCACGAATCTCAAAGCAAAATTAATACTAGCCCACCTGCGCTATCCCCCAATAGGTACTAGCACACGTTGGTCACGCAAAAGTTGAAATATCTCAGAGGGATTCGCACTCCCATTTTCCACCGTGATTGTCTATATATTTTTTTAAAAGATGTTGTTTAGGCCCCCCTATACTCAAATTCTGGTTCCGCCCCTGAACGCAAACACTCTCAAAAAGTATCGCCACAGCCAATAAGTACTAATTAAACTAATTATTAGTTAAGTACAACTAGTACTAAACCATGTCTTTTCTTTGAATCATGTGTGAGCTGCGGATGGTAGAAAGGAGGTGATGTCTCTGCATCTTGACTAATAAGGTACCAGCTGATCATCTCCTGGTAACCACACTTGAAGAGGAATTGCATCTTTAACTCCTTATTCCCACATATATAGTTATAAAATTAAGTGAGGATCGATCGTCGTCCAATTAAGCAGATAGAGAGCTCCTACTTTATAGATTTTTTTTTTTTAAGAATGTACTCTTAACTCTTGCTCAACATTTTTTGAATATTTTGTACATAATCCACACATGTGAGAACGTTTCATTGGTAAATGCGCACGTGACAAAACAATCCCGATGATTTTTTTTGGAAATCTTTGTAGAGGCTGCGAAGTTGTGAGCGGGCTCGAACTCTTGACTTTTGGATAGTCACAGTCTTAGGACTTTTTTTTTCCTAACCAACGGTGCTATCGCCCCATCTCACAATTCCGATGATTGTTATCTAACTTCTTTTCATACTATCTATGTATATGATACGTCTTTGAGAAGTGCCCTGTATATTGTCAATTTTGTTACTACAATTAATTTTACCTGTCATGTTTGAAACAATAATGTAGTTTTCAGACTATAATAAGTTTATTTTTCTAAGGTATAAAAATTCTGTAGGTCAACCTATCTACTATTCTTTATATTTCCAATTTGTATAAAAATACTTGTAACTTCATTGTTCATGCAGCTAGGCTTGGTCACATCTTCATTTAGTTTCTGTCTGTCAAATTAAGCACAGAAAAGCACACGATCGAACTTAATAGAAACTAAGACAGTGTTTTCTCCCTTTTTTCTCTCATGGTTCAGATTAGTCCTAGTCTGAGAGCTAACCTAATTATAGCCTTTTACAACTCAACTAATGCATAGAATATAATCAAATAGCAATTAAGCCTAATAATAGATAAACCGATATTCTTTCTCCCTCAATCCGCCATCATCGTAATTGACCAATAAATTCTCTGTGAGTTCTGGCATTATATGTTGATGCTTCAATTTTATGAAGCCTACTATCGGAGCTGACGTCGTAACTAGATAGTTCTTAGCTGTTGAAGGATTGATTATGTATCAAGACATCTGAAGAGAAGTGAAGGGAATTAAAGAACTTTTCAGAGAGTGAAGAATGGTACGTCTCTTCGGATCAATAGTGATCATTATTTCGGATTCGTTGGTTTCAAATATTAGATTGAATATGCATTGATATATAGTTTCCCATTTCAATGTGTTTAATATTTCTTTTTTCTTCAAGATGTATTTAGATCCAACTTCTAACATTGTCATGGTTTAAAAGCTTGTATATTTTTCTTCTTCTTTTTTGTTCATTAAATGAGGCTGTCCATACAGATCTTTAATGCACTCAAAATTGGTTGTTGCTTTAGTTAACTTATCTCAATCTCTTTCTGATGATATTTAAACAAAGAAGCTGATGATACTCAAGAGTCCCATAGTTACATACTTAATTTTAACGAAATTCCCATCTATCATCTCACATCTGGGTGTTTGTTAAGAGTAGTTATGCAACAGTCTTTTAATTTAATTTTAAAAAGCAGAGATAATATTACATTACAGATATCTAGATTGGAGTTTCAATGTTAAACTTAACAGAGAATGTCAGTCCATCTAAGGCCCTTGATAAATTTGAACTAAATACAAAAAAATCACAATTCGTACAATTACAAGCCCATTGTACCTACCCATGCTCGCAAATGCAAGTCTAAAAACTGAGAAGTTGAATTTAGAGGAAAATGGCGCACCCCGGCTCCAGTTAGGAGATATCTCCTTGATCAAATGTTACGGAACCAGTGTATCCTTTCCTGTCGTATCTTACTACCCTGACACCCTCTAGCTCCGCAGTACCACAGCTCAAATGGATACAGTTTCTTTGAGGAAGGCGGGAACCGCAAGTGCCGATGACACTATTCAACACAAGCCGAACCTGTTGTATGAGACATTGAGCTTGGATGACGGGTCGATGGTGCCCAAACCCTAAACCCTACACTCCGTCCCCAACACGATTGTCTATACTGAAATGGAGCTGTAGGTAGGTTTTCAAGGAAGGGAAGGGTAGGCTACGGTGATAGATTTGAACACTTCAGTACTTTTAGAAGGAACTAATTTTCATCCCGTGTTCTTGTAATGAAGGAGGTAAAATATTTTGTTAATGTTTTCTTTTCTTTCTGATTTCAGGGAACTCCAGTCAACATAATTGTTGGATCTCATGTGTGGCTTGAGGACCCTGGAGTAGCCTGGGTTGATGGTACAGTGGTCAAGATCAACGGTCAAGATGCCGAGATTGAAACCACCAATGGCAAAAAAGTAATTTTTACATGTAATTTTGACAGCAATGCAGCTTATCATAGTGTTCGACGTACTTACAGTTTTCAATCTCCACGTGTCAGGTTGTCGCGAATATGTCAAAACTGTATCCGAAAGATACGGAGGCACCTGCTGGTGGGGTCGATGACATGACAAAGCTTTCATATTTGCATGAACCGGAGTACTACAAAACTTGTCTACCAGATTTGAGCTGAATGAAATATATGTATGTAGACTGTGCTCTTTATCATGCCAAAATATGTTAATTTCTGTATTGTGTGTTTTAATGTGTTTCAACAAGTCAAACTTTTTCTTTCTTTGACAGACTTACACTGGAAACATCCTAATTGCAGTTAACCCCTTTCAAAAATTACCAAATATATATTCCAAAAAAATGATGGAACAATATAGAGGAGCACAATTTGGTGAGCTTAGTCCGCATGTTTTTGCGGTTGCAGATGTTGCATACAGGTATACATAGCCGCCGTCATGTTTTTTTTTTTCTTTTTTTAAAACTTGTTATTGTCTTCCGTTAAGTTCGGAATTGGCTTATTTCATATGTGTAATTTAAAATCAGGGCAATGATCAACGAAGGGAAAAGTAACTCAATTTTGGTGAGTGGTGAGAGTGGTGCCGGCAAAACCGAAACTACAAAGATGCTTATGCAATATCTTGCCTTTCTTGGGGGACGAACAGCAACTGAAGGCCGAACAGTAGAACAACAAGTTCTAGAAGTAAGACAGCTTGCACAATAGTATATTTTTCTGAATTATTTAAGGTTTGGTTGTAGGAATCAGATGTTACTCTTGGCATGGGACTGTTATGGTTTGAACTTTGAACACTTCCATTTTTGGGGTTTTCTCTTGCTTGCTTTGTGGATAATTGCACAATGAGGGTGCTGGATTAATTGAAGCTTAGTTAGGCTTAATTGCAGTATTGACAATTAGTTAAAGTTAAATTGGGTTAATTTCTATTGACAATCTGGAGTTTTTACAGCTCTTAACTGAACTTTTGCTTACTTCTATTGACAATCTTTTGCAGTCAAACCCTGTTTTGGAGGCATTTGGTAATGCTAAAACTGTCAGAAACAACAATTCAAGGTACCTATTTTGGATCATGACCTGAGTTTCATATACTGATACATGTGTATGTTTCTAACAATAATTACACATCTTTCTTCAGTCGGTTTGGTAAGTTTGTAGAGATCCAATTCAACAAGCATGGTAGGATATCGGGTGCTGCTATTAGAACATATCTTCTTGAACGATCCCGTGTTTGCCAAGTGTCAGATCCAGAACGCAACTACCATTGTTTCTACCTTCTCTGTGCTGCTCCGAAAGAGGCATGTATAGTCTTCTTTCTTTCTTGTTGTTGAAGATATTGCATAGAGCCCTCTTAGCTTTTAATATTATTGGCACTTGCTTTCAGAACATAAATAGAACCACACTAAGCCTCTTCTCAAGTACTAATTTGGTGGGTAAGGCATGAAAAGTGGTCCTGTTATGTGCCTGATTAAATGCCAATTTTCATGAAAGGGTCGTAATTTAATCATGACACCTAATTATACTTTTTGCGAAAAAAAAAACTAAAATTCAATATCTTATAAGAAATATGTCATGTAATTAAACTAGTTACTGAAACAAGTTAAAAGGAGTAGGGGGTTTTCACAATTGAAATATTTATTTCTTATACTCTTTGCCATGTGCTCTTACAGGTGATTGAAAAGTACAAATTAGGCAACCCAAAGTCATTTCATTATCTGAACCAATCACATTGCTATGAGTTGGTTGGTGTGAATGAGGCGAGCGAGTACCTTGCGACAAGAAGAGCCATGGATGTTGTCGGAATGAGCGCACAAGATCAGGTGTTATTCTTGGATCAAGGAATAGCCTAACGATCTATTATTGTTCTCTAGAATTAATTTTCACTTCGACAAAAATTTGCCCATCTTATTATCTTTTCTCAATAACATTGCTTATGTTTTAATTAGAAAGACGAGAAAAATATCAGGAGGAGAATTATTGATCTGGAACTTAATTGAGAGGAAAAAATCATTTGATGTTTGTCTAAATAATTTGAAATTATGTTAGGTTTTTTAAGTTATAGGGTTTAGTTGGTGTTTTCTCTTTCTATATTGCGTTTGTAAATATTTTCATTATCTTTTTTAACTTTTTGCAAAGCTCAGAAACCATCGTGCTTCTTTGCAAATTCTGAAAAAAAATGGGCTGCTTAAAAATTTAGGAAAAAATAAGCATCATAACTTAATCAAATTCTATAATTGTGCTTTTGTTTTGGTTTTGTTTACAGGACGCTATTTTCAGAGTGGTGGCAGCCATTCTGCATCTGGGTAACATTGATTTTGCAAAGGGTCAAGAAGTTGATTCCTCAATTTTGAGAGATGAGAAGTCTAAGTTCCATCTCAGCATGACTGCTGAGCTTCTAATGTATGCACCATGATTCTTAAATAACAATTAACATACAAGATTTATGCCTAATTGTTCACCTGAGGGTAAATTGAGACTTAACTGCGTTAAAACAAGGTGTACTTTCTCAATTGAGGTTTAGTTGATGCTTAATTTTGGCAAAACTACTGATTTGGGAAGCTGGTTCAGTCCGATCATGTTACTGTATGTGTTAGGCACTTAGAAGCATTTCTATTCCAGGTGTAATGCAGCTGCGCTAGAGGATGCACTTCTTAAGCGTGTAATGGTTACACCTGAAGAAGTTATAAAGAGAAGTCTGGACCCACTGGGAGCAACTGTGAGCAGGGATGGATTAGCAAAGACAATATACTCTCGTTTGTTTGATTGGTAATACTTTAGTAAAAAGTAAACTTAAATTTGTGAAGAACCCTTTTTGTAGTGTTTAGAGCAACAATTCCTGCATGTTTGGACCAATAGAAACCGGGACCTAGCCTGTGGTTAATCTTGAATCCAGTTAGTATTATGCATTTAATATGAACAGATTATGAATAAATCAAGGACAAATTGACTACTCTTTGTATGGTCCATCATCGGTGTTTAATGAATGCCCTTGGAGTTTTTTGTTTTAAAACTATAATGCATCGATACTTAATATCCATCAGTTGATCTTGAAATAAGTCTGAGTCTTTTATAACAAATTTGTCCTTATCTCAAGATAAGGAGATTATAGATATATATAATTCAAAGTATTAAAGACTAACATATTTCTTTTCTTGGATCTTTCTGCGAATAAAGAGGATTTTTTTTCTTTTAAAATGCTGGGAATTTAGGGGCTCGTATGCAATGAGTTGATTATGCAGAGGTTTTGGACTAATTATCTATCTAAATTATAGCTGCTGTCGAAAATGAAAGCCTGGATGCATAAATCGTAATATTTTTTTTATTTTCATTAGGTTGGTTGATAAAATTAATAGCTCAATTGGCCAAGACCCAACTTCCAAGTCACTGATCGGTGTACTTGATATTTATGGTTTTGAGAGCTTTAAA
Organism: Carex kokanica; assembly: GCA_025461125.1. Lineage (NCBI taxonomy): Eukaryota > Viridiplantae > Streptophyta > Magnoliopsida > Poales > Cyperaceae > Carex > Carex kokanica. Next base: position 116,685 of record JAJGRX010001454.1, on the reverse strand, counting down.
ACAAATAGCTTTGAGCAATTTTGTATCAACTACACCAATGAGAAACTCCAGCAACATTTTAACCAGGTATAATTGACAAGTATCGTTTGTGTTTTCCATTTAACCCCCTCCCCACCAAACCATGAATAATATTTAATTTTTTGGTATGTTTTGCAGCATGTTTTTAAGATGGAGCAAGAGGAATACACTAAAGAACAGATCGATTGGAGCTACATTGAATTTATTGATAACCAAGATGTTCTTGACCTTATTGAGAAAGTACATCTTACTGGACTTAATGTTACAAACTTGCATTTAAAACTTCGAATGATTTGTAATATTGAATGCACTATTTCGAATTACATATGGCTTTTGTATTTTGCAGAAACCTGGTGGCATAATTACACTCCTAGATGAAGCATGGTGTGTATTTTTTAAGTTCTCCCATTTTATTATAACAAAATATTTCCTTATTGTCATATTTAACCTCATTCTCGTGCTCACTACCAGCATGTTCCCAAAGTCGACACATGAAACCTTCGCCCAGAAGCTGTACCAGACCTATAAGGTTCACAAGCGCTTTGCCAAGCCAAAATTGTCTCGTACCGACTTCACTGTATGCCATTACGCTGGTGATGTCACATATCAGTCCGATCAGTTTCTAGATAAGAACAAAGATTATGTTGTACCAGAGCACCAGGATCTCTTAGGTGCCTCTAAATGCCCCTTTGTGGCTGGCCTCTTCCCACCACCTGCAGAGGAGTCAACAACAAAGTCATCCAAGTTCTCTTCTATTGGTTCACGCTTCAAGGTGTGTTATACATTTAGTTTTGAGTTTCAGTTGTTAAAGGGTGCTCTTTTTGGAAGCTAAGCCCAAGCATTTTTAATCTCAACTGTCAAATCCTTGAATTAAGTTGCTCGAACGCCAGTTGTGCAGACCACATTCGAACTTGCTACTAGTTTGATGTTAGTTGAATTTGGGCTAAAAGAAATATAGCACTCATTAGATATTGGGTGTGGTTGAACCATAGTTGCCATGTTTAATTGTGTATATCTTTATGGGATATTTTTTGCAAAGTTGATAAATTTGTGTTTAATGCACAAAAAGAAAGAAAAGAAAAATCCTAATCTTTATGGATAGAAGAATCCAGTCACTGTTCATGTAGCTGACGTGAAATATGTTTGATGTAGTCTCAACTACAAGCACTCATGGAAACTTTAAATTCAACCGAGCCGCATTATATCAGATGTGTGAAGCCAAACAATGTGCTGAAGCCAATGATTTTTGAAAATGTGAATGTCATGCAACAGCTACGCTGTGGTGTGAGTTATTTTACAACCTTTTTTTTAACTTGATCTAAAGTTCTGATCATATCAAAAGAATCGATTTTACAATTCATAAGTATATTTGCTTATTTAGGGCGTGCTCGAAGCTATAAGGATTAGCTGTGCTGGATATCCTACGCGCCGTACTTTTTATGACTTTTTGCATAGATTTGGGCTCCTTGCTCCAGAAGTTATGCAAGGAAAGTGAGTATTGGGTAACTTTATTCTTTTCTTTTTCATACATAGCAATTCACAATTAACAGTACCATAGCTTGCATTTAATTTCTACCATCTGTCCTTGGATAGCTACGATGAAAAGGCAGCATGCAAAAAGATTCTTGAAAAGAAAGGTCTGGTGGGCTTTCAGGTAAAATGACCATCTATTTTTGTATATAAAAAAAAAAGAACAGAAAAGAAAATAGTGATTATACTTATTGGGTCATTCTTGATATCAACTTGATGCAACAGTGATCATATGGAGATAAATATAATACAGTGGCTCATTGCAGATAGGGAAAACAAAGATTTTTTTGAGAGCTGGTCAGATGGCTGAGTTGGATGCCAGAAGAACCGAGGTATTAAGTGTTGCGGCAAAGACCATTCAACGGAAAATACTAACACATGTTGCTCGCAAGAAGTTTCTTGCAGTTAAAGAGGCATCAATCTATATGCAATCTATCTGCAGAGGTAGACATAGTTGATGAATTCAACTAATGAAAAGCTACTCTTTTTATTAATATTAATAAAATAATAAGTAGGTGAAGCCTACTTTCCTTAAAAAAAAAAAACAATGAAGAGCTAAAAACAAAAGGATCATTGGATTAGTACATGTACCCCTTAGCTGCAAGTGAAGTAAAGATCAGGATGCCGCATTTAATTATCTGATCTCTGAATATTGTAATGTGGTCTATTGAGAACATGTATTTCTATGTGGTTTATTAAGTAAAGCTAATATGAGCTTAAGATCATCAAGGTGGTTTCATTAGCTATTAACCTATTACTCATTGTAGCCTAGCTACTCTGATTTATTGTGGGTTTTTGGCTTGTGTTTACTTGAGTTCTATCTGTGAAATTGGATTTCTAGTAGCACCTGGTACCAGTATGATTGAATAAATTCTCCTCTTCTTTACTTTAGGGAGACTTGCTTGTAAACTATTCGAGGGCATGAGGAGGGAAGCCGCGGCGATAAAAGTTCAGAAAAGCACACGTCGGCACCAATCCCAGAAATCATATTCCGTTTTGAAAGCTTCAGCTCTTGTTATACAGACAGGTCTTAGAGCAATGGCTGCTAGAAATGATTTCAGATTCAAGAGAAGGACCAAAGCTGCCACCATTATTCAGGCACTTGACTTTCTTCTTCATTTCAGTACATTTATTCAGTGGTGTAATTTCTCGTGGACATACCTAAAATTTATTTTTTAAACAGGCTCGGTGGCGCTGTTACAGAGAATATTCTTATTATAAAAGGCTGAAGAAGGCATCATTATATACTCAGTGTAGATGGAGAGGAAAACTTGGCAGAAAAGAACTCAGAAAACTTAAAATGGTGAAAGAAATGTTTATATTTTATACTATGATAATATGATATCCCACTGTTCAAAATCAACTGAACTGAAAAGAAAGGGTGATCAAACATTTTCGGTCTTATCTGTTCTCAGGCAGCAAGAGAAACAGGAGCACTAAAGGAAGCAAAGGATATGCTTGAAAAGAAAGTTGAAGAGCTACAAATTCGACTACAACTTGATAAGATAGCAAAGGTACTCTTTTGTGCTATTTAATGACCCTTGTTTAGATTCAGTGCTCTTGAATAACTTGAATTGTGTTCTAATCAGACTGATTTGGAAGAAGCAAAGAAGGTAGTTGAAGAGACAAACAGGAAGCTTCAGTGCTCTTTACAGGAAGTACAAAAGAAGTTGGAAGAGACACAGAAGGCCAATGTGAAACTAATCAAAGAACAGGAGGTGGCCAATAAGGCCCTGGAAGAAGCACCGCCTGTTGTCAAGGAAACCACTGTTCTTGTTCAAGATACAGAGAAGATCAATGACTTGACTCAGGAGGTTGAACAGCTGAAGGTAACTAACAAAAATGTTTTGTTGCTAGTTTTTCAAACTGCTTGCAATGAAAATAGCATCCAGTAGTTTACTATATTTATTTCTTTTTTTCCATATTATTATATCCGACTTTTTACTGGTTTTCACATTGTATATAATAAAATTTACTATTTTTATTTTCTTTTCTTATTTGGATACTGGACCCACCTTTTTATAACTTATTTGCGAAAAGCAGTGATAAATTAGATTTGGGTAATATAGAAGTTGCTGCTTTCTACAATCTTCCCTTAGCTCTATTGAGTTCCACTTTTCTCATAAACCCATGCTGAAATCAAATCAAGCAAAGCAATTTCTGACATTGATTGTTGATTTTCAATTTTATATCAAGTGGTGCGAAGTGACCTAGTTTAGCTAAAATACGAGAGAGTGTTGGGGAAATTTTGGCATCATTTTTCTTAGAAATGCTAAGACCACAATGATTTTGGTGTTATCTGAAATTATGGTAAAGTATCTTCTGTGATAGGCAAATAGAAGTAATAATAAGTAAGAACCTTCATGCAAATCGCAAAAGTAATTATGGTTCTACATTATGTATATTATGTTTACAGGCCTCAATGCAATCAGAAAAAGAGAAGGCCGAAGATTATGAGAAAAGGTTTTCGGAAGCACATCGAATAAGTGAAGATAAACAAAAGAAGCTGGATGAAGCCGATGGGAAGCTACGGATGCTCCAGGAAACTGTGCAGAGGTTCCTATTCTGCCTCATAATCATAACTTATATCATGTCTCCCCAGTAGATGCTTTGTTTATTCAATAGCGTATTATTAGGCTTTCTACGAGTAATAGTAGATCTTTGAGAATGGAAGCAAGTTAGATTGTACATACATCAATGGCATTAATAAAAATATCATTTTATTTCATCTTGTGTTTTTCTTTGCCTTGCTTGGTGTTTAGTTGTGTATTAATTATGAATAATTGAGGCATAAGTGGGCCATAAGCATTATGTATTGCCCAAAGGAGAACACAAAATAATACCCGGCTGTATGGTACACTTGATTTATATATTACATTATGGCAAACAATTAACCAATAACATTTTTTTCATTTTCTTTTCTTTAATAGGCTAGAAGAGAAGATATCAAATGTTGAGTCAGAAAATAAAGTTCTACGACAACAAGCTGTTTCAATGGCTCCAACTAAATTCTTATCAGGCCGATCAAAGTCAATTATGCATGTAAGTGATATTAACCAAAAACTCTCCTTTAATAAATAATTAATGTTGAACATGTTCTTTTGCGGAACTTAATTACTTTGTTCCTGCCATTATGTAAAACAGAGAGGCTCTGACGATGGTACTATACTAGGCAACAGTTCTATCCTAGCTCCGGTAAATAAAATTTCCTTCATTGAATAATATTCTTCCCTACAATGCGCAAGTACTTAAATCTATTTTAAATATTTAGGATACTAACGGCACACCAGCAGTTTCACGGCAGCTTACAAGGGATCGTAGTGAACTAGATGACAGACCCCAGAGGTCTCTCAATGAGAAGCAACAGGTCTAACACATTCAAGGAACGTAATTAGACTAATAAGTTAGTCCTCACTTCTAGATTAACTAAACACTTGGTGTGAATTAAACAGGAGAATCATGACATGTTGATCAGATGTATCGCACAGCACTGTGGCTTTTCGGGGAATAGGCCTGTCGCAGCTTGCATAATATTCAAGTGCCTTCTTAATTGGAGATCATTTGAAGTTGAGCGCACAAGTGTTTTTGATCGTATTATTCAGACTATTGGGCATGCCATTGAGGTTGGTGATTCTAAAAATCGTGCAAGTTTAAATAATAAATGCGTTTTTTGTGCTTTAAGCCTAAATTCTTGTTGTTTTCGAATTACACTCAACCTTTGTTGCCACAAAAGCCATGGTTAAGTTAAATGACCCGTGACGTAATTTGATCTCCAACTTTTATTTTAAACTAGAAAAATATATTTTTGTAGAATCGGGAGCAACCTGTAAAAATTTAATGGTGGGATGGTATTAGTTCATGTCTTAAAAAGTGTGTTGGTTGCAAGGTTTTAGTTTCACAAGTAAAACCTCAGAACAATTATCTTAGAAGAGGATGAGTGAAGCATGGTGGTTTACTCTTTAAAAGCAATCATAAATTTGAATATTTTAAATCATTCCAATACAAGTTTTTTTTTTCGGTTTTGTCACCTTGGATTGTAGACTCAAGACAACAATGATGTATTGGCATATTGGCTCTCTAATTCTTCAACTCTTCTATTGTTGCTGCAACGTACACTAAAACCAAGTGGGGCTCCTGGGGCCCCACAGCGCAGGCGCTCATCTGCTTCTATTTTTGGGAGGGTGACTCAAGTATGCTGCTCTATCCTTCCTTCTCACCATTTTTATATTCACCTGCATATAACTTTTCTCAAGTAGCATAATTCATCTTTTTCATATTGGGACTCTAATCTATTTCCACACAAGGCTAGCATGTGTATGCCATGCTGCTAAATTAAAAAAAAGTACGGTGAATTTTGTGGATATTCTGCAGAAGGTTCAACTTCTGTAACCCCTGAATTATGCTCAATTAGTTCCATGAAATTATTATTTTAAGGATAAATTCGTTGAATTCTGTATTCTGTAACCCTGATCAGTGGGGTCAGTTCATTGATTGTTACCATAGAACTCACAATTCACACAATTACATGAGGTTTTTGCAATTACGTGGAATTGAAATACATTTGCATGTGTGGCTCCGCAACTACTACTTGTAAAGTTTCACTTTTTGTATCACAGAGCTTCAGGGGAATACCTCAAGGAGTGGATCTCAGTTCTGTGACCGGTAGCTCAGGGGGCGGGTCAGGTTCAGTAAGGCAAGTAGAGGCCAAGTATCCTGCTCTGTTGTTTAAACAACAACTTACAGCATATGTTGAAAAAATATATGGCATGATAAGGGACAACTTAAAGAAAGAGATAGCTCCTTTACTTGCTTCCTGCATTCAGGTATATTCCATTGAACATCTATATGGATACTTCATAGGATGTAAGTTGCACTGTTATCATGTTGGACATGCATGACTGCCACTCCATGGATGGTGTTGAGATATATGTTGATTAGTTTATCAGAATAAAACTTGGCTTAACCAAATTTTAAGTTCTTACTGTATAAGTATTGAAAATTTCTTTGTTGCCTTATGTAAAATGCTCTACAGAAAAGAATAACGTAAGACATCCATGTGTATGAAAGATGACAACCTCTATCCCTCTTTCCCTATGTACTTAAAAGGTGCCCCTTTCTTGTTCGTTGATTATCTCTGTAGGTAAATCAGGAAAAAATGAGGAAGGAGGGGTATTTTTTGTAATTACCATGTTCTAAAATCCCTGTGAAATTCACATCCTTTCATGTGGTATCAATCCTATCTGATGGCTTCAGAGGCGTATATGAAAGAAGTTATACATTAGAACTCATATGCATTTGTGTTAAATGTTATAGTTTTTACACGGTTACTTATTTTATTTCACTTTTTTAGGCTCCCAGAAAATCAAGAGCAAGTTTAATGAAAGGTGGTCGTTCACCGACCAAAAACATAGGCGGTCAACAAGATTTGATTGGTCATTGGCAAGATATAGCTAGGAGCCTCGCTAACTTTTTGAACACACTCAAGGCTAACAATGTTAGTATACATACTTGTTTAATTCTGGTTCACTACTCCTTTTTGGAGGATCATTAACTTGGATTGAATTTTTTTATTATATATAGGTGCCTCCCTTTTTGGTTAGAAAGGTGTTTCTTCAGATATTCACATTCATTAATGTTCAGTTGTTTAACAGGTGAAATATTTTTCTTAATTTTCTTAGGTTGATTGAAATTTATCACTCTTTTTTTAATCTGTTTTCTTTTGTTGCAGTCTTCTACTAAGAAGGGAATGTTGTTCGTTCAGTAATGGAGAGTACGTCAAGGCAGGACTTACTGAGCTAGAGCAGTGGTGTGTTGGAGCTACTGATGAAGTAATACAATTGATTTTTTAATAGATTTACACTAACTATCAAATAATAATTTATTGTTTTTTATAGTGTTTAACAGACAAATTGACATGTTAATTAATAATATTTGGTGTACTTCTTTCAGTATGCCGGGAGAGCTTATGACGAGTTAAAGCATATCAGACAAGCCATTGGTTTCTTGGTAAGTTGTTTAATATATCTATGAAAATCAAATGTAAAATTACTTTCTATGGCCCTAAAAATTTTATTTAATTTGCTTATGTCACTTGTTGTTTTCAATTCAGTAGGCAACTACCCTTTGTTCATGTAATATTCTCTTATTCCAGTAATATATCAAAAATAAATGTTTGTGTCATTTTCTTCCCTTTCAGGTTATTCATCAAAAATCAAAGAAAACATATGATGAAATTACTCATGACCTTTGCCCGGTAAAGTGTCAGTTGCCCTTTTGTTGAAAAGAAAACTCATATTTTGAATCAGTTAACAATATTTTCTTTTTCATTGACAGACCCTCAGTATACAGCAACTATACCGGATTAGTACTATGTACTGGGATGATAAGTATGGAACACATAGTGTATCACCAGATGTAAGTGCTATGGATGTTATTAAAATATCTATATTGGTTTCTGTTTCTAGATAAAATTTAGCAACTTATTCTAAGTTTTGTAATGTAGGTAATAACAAATATGAGGGTAATAATGAGTGAAGAATCAAATAGCGCTGCGGGCAATTCATTTTTGCTTGACGATGACTCAAGGTTAATCTCTATATTCTTTTGTCAACTTATTTTTCTTTATTTGCTTCTACTAAACTTCTATTATTTGGTCTATTTGGTGATGCCATGGACCCATGGTTATGCTTTCTTTAACAAGCCAGAATCACAATCCTGACAAGTTGCTGTTAATTTTGCATGCTGATGTAACCATGTATGTCATTGCAGCGTTCCATTTTCGGTTGATGACATATCAAAATCCGTGGAGCAGATAGACATCTCCAATCTTGAGCCACCACCTCTCATCCGAGAGAATTCTAGTTTCGTATTTTTGTTGCCATCTAATCAGGATAAAAGTTAATTGTTTAGAATAATACTAGAAGCTGAACCCGAAAGGGCGTGAACAGCTCTGGTTTCCCCCTCTAGTGTGTAGACGCTCATCTAAGCTGTAGAAATTAAGATTAAATGGGTTCAAGTCTTAGTGAAGCCAAAAAATGGGTTCATTTTTTCGATAGTGTATCGAGTTAAATTAATGAGCATAGACAGGTAATGTACTGCCGTGTCCCTGGCAATATCCTTGTGGAAGAATCTTAGATATAAGATGCAATTATTTATCCTTCTTTCTTACTAGCATAACAGAATTGGAGATAGAGTTTGTTTCTTTAAGCGGGAATCCATGGAGGAACTAATTTGTATACAGGTAATTACGGGAAAAAAAAAAGACAAATAAATATTTTTCATGTTCCTTATCTATTAATTTAACAAAAAAAATTTACTCATACTCTACTCATAATGAGAAGCTAATGAAAAAAAAAAATCACCATTACCTGTCACATTGAATACGATACTGGTTGGATAAATGATAAAATGGTGCTATCGATTATAGTGACAAGGTTCGCGTATAATACCCGAATTATATCCGAATAATTCGTTTTTTTGGTGATGCCGAACCAAACGCCGAATTATTCGGTTGACCGAACTTTGACCGAATTATACCCGAATAATTTGCGAATTTTACGAACTTTTTCCGAATTTTACTAATTATTCGCGAATTTTTCCCAAAAAAAAAAAATTTTCGTTTTTTTTTTTTTGGCTTCCTTGTAAGACTAAGATTTCTAATCCGTATTATTTCGAATCATTCCCGAATTATTCCCAAATCACGAATTTTTGACCTCGCTGAACCTTTCCCGAACAATTAAGTTGTTACTATGCTATCGACACTGCAATTTGTACTTCCAATAAAGTACTAGAGAAAAAGAAAGGACGGAAAACTAAACTCAAAAGTATATGACAAATTAATAAATTTAGAGTTGTATCATATCTCATCACATAAAAGAATATATCTATACATATAATTTTATTTTTATAATTGATTTATAGAGTCACAAGTATGAAATAGTCATTATCAGTACTCTTATTCATTAAGCTAAAGAAAAAAATCTTACCCATATCCATATTCAATAACCTAATGGAAAAAGAAAACGTATAGATATCTTATCAAATACAAATACGGATCAAAAGTGAATGAAAGCCCTACTCAGAAAAAAAAAATATTTTGCTCTTTGAGAAAAAGGAAAAGAAAAATTAATGCGCCGTCCACAAGCTGGATGGAATCAAAAGAAGTTATTAAATGGTTCTGTACGATTGAGCAATGACGCCATTCCGAAACATTAACTAAACATTTCCACAATTATTAATCAAACATTTAGGGGAAGACTTTGTGACTCATTATCTCACCCTGCGCATGATACGATGATAGCATAAATAAAATTAGAAAAAGGTTCTATTGTACTAATGGGTCAGATGGAGACCTGCACTGACGGGAAAGCATCTTTCGCTTGTCAGTGAACAAAAATAATTACATTTGGTACCTATGATTTTTTTTTATAAACCATAAATAAATGGGTTAATTTTCTACTTCTCTAATTTCTTATTTACCCGTCTAGTCTTAAATTTATCTTATTTATCCCTCAACTCTTGCAATACTTTCTTATTTACCCATCACTTAATCAATTATAAATTATCTCTAATTAAATTATAAAAATTGTGATTAAACTCTGATTAAATTATAAAAATCGTGATTAAACTCTGATTCTGTGTTTTTTCTGATTAAAATAAAGAATATATCTTTAATTGAGAGAGATTGGAGATGTACACAGAGGAGTTCAGTGCGTATCTGGGAGTCGAGAGGGGAGAGAGTGACTGGAGATGTAAAGGGCAAACTTGTCTTTTATATTTTAATTAAAGTTTAATCACGATTTTTATAATTTAATTAGAGACAATTTATAATTGATTAAGTGATGGGTAAATAAGAAAGTATTGCAAGAGTTGAGGGGTAAATAAGATAAATTTAAGACTAGAGGGGTAAATAAGAAATTAGAGAAATCTTGGAGGGTATGTAGAAAATTAACCCTAAATAAATAAATAAAATTAACAAACCAAATTGAGTGGTTTTGATTTTACAAAAATTATAAGTATCGAGATGCCTATTTGGCACAGAATTTTTTTTGTTTTTGTTTTGGCTGTGCCGAGATGTCATCTCGGTCCGTAGAGATTTCACAATTTTTTAACCCGATTGTGTAGTCATTGGTCTAGCCACCTTTTGCCAAATTAGCTATTCGGCACAGAGATGTTTTTTTTGTTTTTTTCTATTTCCGCATGTCGAATGTAACTAATCGGTACATGATGAAAAAATATATAAAAAAACACCTCTGTACCGAATAGCCATATTCGGCGCAGGTGGTTTTTTTTTTCCGCTGCTGCCATAAAATGAAACCAACTATATGAAACAACATTTTCTAAATATATTTAATTAAAAAATCAACAGCACATGTAATTAAATAAAAATAGACTATTTTTTCCTAAATCAATCAATCAATATTAAATTGATGGAAATATATTTTTTAAAGAATTTTCTCATGGGCTGAAAGAAAGAAAAATCTGTGTCAAATTGACATCTCAGTATTTATGATTTTTGTAAAAACAAAACCAATCAAGTTGGTTTGTTAACTTTTTATTTATTTATGGTTTATGAAAAAAAAAATCTGGTAGTTAAGAACGCAGTTATTTGTACTTGTCAGAGAAGGCGCGACTTTTTTTTTTGGAGAAGACGCGACTTGAAACTGAAATTGATCCTATTTATTTGATTCGGTGGAAAACTGGAAATTGATCCGTTTTGTCAATAACCACACAATCATATGCGTTCGCGCGGGCACAGATAATCTTCAAAGACTGCGCCGACTTGCAAAATAATACATGGAGATTTTGGGACTCGACCCACTAGCATACTTTAAAATTAGTGTTTATTTATATTCTATTTTATTTGTTAGGTTGTCTTATATTTTATTAACAGTAAGAACAAATCGATAATCCTTAAAATGATTAAACCTCTCAATTTTTTAGCTATGTCACTATCATCTCTATTTATTTGTCTGATTTTATTTCTTTATTCATTTATTTGTAATCGGATGACTTTAATATTTTATTTCCCTCTTCTCGTTTAAAAAATGTATTTAATATGTCTAAGGATGATGTGACTCTTAAAAAATGCAACTCTTTTATATTCTTTTTGCATAAATATTGAGCATCTAATCAAGTTGTTTATAATTACCCAATAAATTGATAACTTATATCGTGTAATCCAAAATTTAGCAAATAAAAAATATATTGCTTGAAACACAACATGTACAAAATATAATAAACTAAAAATTTGTAATTATTAATCACTTTGTTTTTTATGTGAATACAAATTACTTCACAATTATCATAATAATAATATATTGTATAGTCACATGTACGAATATAAAATTAGCATATATAATTTTGTATTTGTTAATTACTTCTTACGGAATAACTCTTACTCATATTATTATGTCATGAATTAAAAGAAAATATTCCTATTCTTACTCAATAAAATATAAACTGATAAAAAAAAAAAATCTTATCTATATTCACTTAATAAACGAATAAGATAAAAAAAATCCGAATAAAGAAATTTCCTTAGCACCCTACAAGACTTAAATAGTCAACCGAAATATAGCTGATTGTAGGATGTAGCCAGTTAGCATGCAGTGGGCACCGCAGTGGTCTTCTGCATCTAGAAATTTCTGTGGTCAGGTAGCATGTTACATCAATAATCAAAATGAATAATATGTACCAGTGTAGAAAATGGCAGCTTGGCACAACGCATTAACTGCCTTGAGAAAGCAAGCAACTTCACGGGATTCTCTCTTCTCTTCGTCCTTAAGAAAGCATATAGAGGAAGCATATAGAATGGACAGCAACATAAAGTTAAAAGTACTTGATTTGGTGTTGTTGTGTTTGTGTGATCATGATCAAAGCTCAGATTGCATCCCAATTATATTTTTCAAAACTAAATAGACAGAGGCACGTGGTCCCAGACCCAGACCAACCTCTCAAACCCCAATTAGACGTTGGCTTTTTTAGCCTTTTGGAAACTTCTTTTTGCCTGTCCTCAATGCCTATTGCCTTAAGCGAAGTAGAATTCAAATATCGCCATTGTACTTGTTACGGATCAATAGCGGGGGACCTCTCCCAACGTTTAAATGAATTATTGCAATTGTTCCTCAGTGGGTCACTGGGTTGTAACATAAATTGTGTTACTAGGAGCACTTGGTCTAAAGAGGGTTAATTTTACTAGTCAGTAAACTACATTCTGTAGAGTGAGGCTACAATATCATGTATAGCGCACATTGTTCGCACTATGGACATGTAATTTTATTTAAAAGTTCAAATAATCAATCCGAACTGTCTAACATAATCTTCATATGAAAATATTATTAGAGATCAAAAATTATATTTCTTATAATTATTTTTAGATCAAGCGATTTTCTACCTATTTAAAAAGTTAAAAAAATTAAAAGAAAATGTAAAATTTGTCATCCAAGTACATTATCATAAAGACTATATTGGATGGTTCGGATTAACTGTTTGGACTTTAAAAATGAAGATACAAACTCATTCAGCTTAATTTTTTATTTCTCGATACGACTCAATTTTTTATGGTCTAATTTTGATCAATTTTATTCATCTCAAGGTCTTCATTGAACAAATTAATTTTTGTTTAATTAACTGCCGAATATATATACTAGAAATGCCGGAGCTCTTGCATCGTTCTTTTTGTAATTTTTCTTTCGGGGTCCATGCAATTTCACCGATTATAAGAAAGCTGTAATGGGAAAGCTGACTTGCTCCATCAAAATGAAATTTCTTGATTCCTAATATCATAGAGCAAATGACAATGAATTGCTATAATCAAAACTCATCAAATGAGCGCTATAACTGTTCAACGAATGATTTAGATTAGATAAATGAAGTTGATATAATACGGATCCGTTAATTAAAAATTCAAACCTATTATTTCAACTGATGGTGCGTCCAGTGAACCAGTTCTGTTTCCAAAATTTGGTGCAACGAATCAAATCAGGGTCTTAAATATTTTTGCTAAAACCACTCCTGGCCGTTTATCTTTTCTAGATGCTACTTTTTCCTGTTGAAATTTGCAGGCACGACTAGGGTTGAGAAAAAATAATTAAATGATTGGATCAGAATCTTTTTTGTAAATTTATCGGATACAGATAAATATTTTTTTCGTTTAATAATTTTCACACTAATTCGAAAGTCACTAATTTTTTTTTTCTTATTTACTAATTTCAAATTTCATTATTCTAACTCTTCTGCTTTCCGTTCAAACATACTCCGAAAAATCGGTTCGGTTTGATTTGATATGGTTTCCGATAATTTATTTTTTAAATCTTATTTTTACGGGCGTGCGTTGGTGACTTGGTGTGACCTTATCCACCAATCTATACGAGAAACGCGCCTCTTGGAAGAAGAGGCCAAACGGTCTCAAACAAACAAACCAAGGCGTGTGGAGTGGAGGGAACGCTTTTCGCTTTCGTCAAGTCACGATGTATCGTCATCACAAACTACAGACACTAAAGAGGCAATGAGCCGTTAGATTTGTTCCGTTTATGGGATTTTATTTATTGGTTCCATTTATTTATTATTTTTGTTCTCTGTTGCCTTGGTCCTGCTCCAATTTTGTCTCTTTTGTTTTTGACTGTTTGAATTTCAATTTGAAAGGCCAAGTCCTTCAGCCGCTCTTTGCCGGCATTGTCCTTTTTTTTCTTCTTAAAATTTATGTTGAATTTATTTTTTCTAATAAAATATTGATGCTGATAATAATCATTATATAACCTAGCTAGTGAGATAATATTGACATATTTTCATTTAAAAGTTTTCACAGAAAGTGGGACGCCACCTCAATTAATGAATAAAATCTTTAAAAATATGTTGTCTCAAAAACAAGTTCTCTTCTATATAATTTAAGGACTTCGATTTTTTTTTCTCGTTTTTAAAAGTTTTAGCAACAATATAACTATTAGTATGATTCACTAGATCTCAAAATTTTGGCAAAGTACTTTTAATTGAAATAGAAGTTACTCCGTTTTCCCCTAATATTCAATTCTCACTCAAACAAAACAAATCTCAATGCATTATGAAATATAAATAAGACTACTGAGTTCAACCTCGAAATTGAAATTACATCAAAATTAGCTTTCTTTCTTAGAAAAAAAACTACCCACGAAATAGAATATTAATTATTGTTGATTACCTTGAGAGGCTAAATACTTTTGAATTATATTTTTTTCACCCTGTTGGCTGATTGTCTTAGACTTTTAGCCATTCGTTTAGGCAGGAGAGGAACCTTTTGGAAGAGTAGATTTGATGAAATAAGGAAACTTAATTGCGGTGATTTTTGGTTCTCTTTTATTTTAGAGTAGGATGTGTTAAGACCAGGGCTGTAAACGGATCTGGATTATCCGGCGGATATCCGCTCCGAATCCGTTTATAATCCGAATCCGGATTAAACGGATACGGATCCGGATAATTAATGCATATGGAGAACAATACTTGAATTCGGATACGGATAATGAATCCAAGTTGTTAAACGGAACGGATATCCGGATTATCCAAAAGAAAATGGAGCGATACCCGATATCCGATTCCAGAATGCGCTTTGCTTTTCAAAGATATTTCTCTTTACAGAAAGAGGGTTGCACGTGAATTTTTTCTTTTTGAGTGAGCTGCACGCCTACACGTGATTTCAAATTGAACAGAGGTCCGTGTATATAAAGGTCTCAACTCTGATTGCAAATCTCATCGTGGGACTATTGATTTCTGAATCGGAGCAAAAAAAAGCGGATGTGTGAGACATTAGTCAGTAGATGCCATGTCACGTGGTGGACAAGGTGCACGAATAGGGACATTAGTCAAAAACTGAATGTGTGGGACTATTAACTCTTCATTTTCTAATTATACGTTAACTCTTCACGTAAAGGCAATGCTCAATTATATTCAATAAAGTACCTCTTCATTTTTTTTACATTATTTAAAAATTATGTTTTGATTATAATACTAGTATTATATTATATACGTGGGACAGTGAGTAGATTATTCATCTGACTCGATTATCCGTCAAATATTCATTTCGTATTCGTATTCGAATCCGTATTCGTGGATTATCCGCTCCGTATCCGTATCCGTTTAAGACGGATTTGGTTTTAGATTTTGACATCCGTTTACTATCCGTATCCGTATCCGTATCCGTATCCGTATCCGTATTCGCTTGATGAAAAACGGATACGGATTTGGTATCAGCATTATCCGCTCCGTATCCGCTCCGTTTACACCCCTAGTTAAGACTTAAGAATATGAGTTAATTTAGAATAAAGGCTATTCGGAATAACAATATGCATCCAATGAATATTTTTGATATTCGGAATAGCTAAAATAGCTGCTATTCTCTATTTCTTGTAAATATTGGAATAACTACTATATCGGAAGTGTGAAGAAAGAGAGAGAAAAATGCTTCTTCCTCGGATTTTCGTCAACACAGTCCCGAAACGATAAAATTAACATCACTTTATGTTATCTCTACGTTGTGACAATTCATTTAAGACCCCACTTGCCTATATTTCTTTTTAATTAGCACATTGTTAACACTATTATTTATCAGTTACAGCTATTCACTATTTCAATATACAATCCAAATAAAATTTGTACTAATTCGAATACTACCATTTTCACACTAATTTAAAAATCACTATTTTTCTCTATTCTTATTTTTCACTATTCTAATCTTTATAGCTCCATCCAAACATACCCTTAGAAAATATTTATGCATCACCAGTTTGCTCGCTCATAAATTAGATAATAACATCTATTTCAATTCTAACGCTTTTTGTCCAAATGTGTCAGCTACGACCACTATAGCTGCAATAGCTGACCGCTATTACCACTATGCGCTACGCATTATTGCTATCACTATGCGACATGAGCTTTTTTTTTGCGATTTACATGAATTTTTGTTCTTATCTCTGATGCTACATGGTATGATATGATAAGTATGCTAAACCAAATTATGTGCTTCTGTTCTTATTTGTGATTTAGTCCCTCATTCTATATCGAAAAATATTCAAATATTAATTCTTCCTTTTGTTTGCTCTTCGTCTAGTATTCACTTGTAAAATTATTATCGTTCGTTTCAATTGAAAGCTGATTTTGATTATTATAATATATAAACTGTTCAAATAGGTATACTTCATTTCACTTGTAAAATTAATTGGTCTTCGTCTATTATAATCTGTAATACTATGAAGTATGAATAATTAAATAATGTTATCTTATAAATTTTTTTTTTTCTTATTTGCATGATTGACAAAAATATAGATTTAGATTAATTGTTAATTAATTGTATCCCAATTCTATAATACTGATCATGATAATTAGTAAAACTATAGAATATAAATTTTGAAAAGAAAAAAAACACTATATACAATAGTTTTTGCTATAGCTACATTATTCACAATAATTTTTTTTCTCTCCCTATTATGCTGCTATAATTGCCATTTAGTAACTTGGACAGATGCATCTTGAGTTTCTTGACAGAAGCATGATTCCAACATAATGATTTGTATGAAATCAAAAAAAAAACATAATGATTTGTACTAAAAGTAATACAGGACCTATTACTTTCTTTCTTTTGAGTTTTGAACTAATCGGGAGGCAAAACAAAGCCTACTTTTTTCGAAACAAGGCCAGCGTGCCATAGTACGAACCTACTTTAATTTGAACAATATATATTTTTTTTTGATGAAAAAAAATAATTCCTGTGTTGTTAGGTGCAATCAATGTTCCTCTCTTTTCGCTTACTGTTAGCAATAACTACTGCTGTAATGCTGTTCTCTGTTGTAAGAAAGTGAAACATTTAATTCCTTCAAAAGTTATATTATGTAGTGAATCTCTGCGACCTGGGACCCACATTTTCCTTATCTCAGGAAATCATGGCACGCTGTACGCAGCTGAGCTACTGCAGAAATGTGGACGGGAAAAATTCATAACGGATCCTATCTTTATTTTTTGGACATAAAAAAAACCTCGATCAGGCCGCTGGTTTCTGTAATTTAACGAGCACTTGAAATTACATTCCTACCCTTCTACTATTCGTCTTCATGGGACGTCTAAGTTGTTAACGTTCTGGGCCCCACTATGGAAAATTTGTGATCATGGGCAATTTTGGAAGCAATTTTTTTTTTTTGCAATTCCTGAATGGCGGACCAGCTGTGCGTCAAACGAACTCCAAATGCAAGACACTGCAAAGACCGTCACATGTCACCAAAATTTCTGTGTTCCGTATTTTATTTGAATTAAATTTTGCTGTACCCGTAACTTTGCACCAGTTTGCGATCAGAAGGCTGTTCAATTCTTTGTAACCATAGTAACAACATTCGTGTTTTATTCGTGTTTAATTCGCGAATAAAATGTTTTTGGAGTGTTTCCGAACCAAATGGCGTATTATTCGTTGACCGAACCTTTGACCGAATAAAACGCGAGTTTGACGAATTTTACGAATAATACGCGTTTTTTTCACTTTCTTTTTGGAAAAAAAAATTGAAATATCGTGCACAATATCCAATTTCTCCTTCGTGCGCACAGTGCCGAGCACATTTCCCATTGCGCAGAGGCACCCCATGTGAGAGACAGAGAGAGCACATTTCCCATTTCTTTATTTTAATATATTTTTGATTATATTGATCTTCTGTGGCAAATAAAAGCAGTATATCGTATAGTAAATCATCGGTAATGAATTAAATATGCACTGAGGTCTCGTATTGTAATTCTGAATCATTTCTGAATTATACCCGAATTATTCCCGAATCACGAATTTTTGACCCTGCCGAACCGAACCCGACTTATTCATTTGTTACTATATTTGTAACAAATTATCATATCCCCTTGCGAATTTAAATTAAAAAAGCATTCTTAAATTTATAAATTTTAAAAATAAAAATTTAGATTTGAATTTTAAGTAAAAAATCTAGGACCGTGAATATTATTCTTCCTTTATGGAAGATACATTAACATAAAATTTTATGGAATTATAAATCTTTATTTTTGTAATAGATTAAAATATCAAAATATATAATGTAATAAATATGAATATATGATTTATAGCACAAATAAAAGCAAGTTCATAATGTTTTTGTGAACTTGAGTTCGCTGCAACGTTAACTTGCAAAATTGTTCAACAAAATAGTTTGTTGAGTATGCAAAAAATATGTTTATTTTTCAATGTTTCCGCTTGAATATATTATATGTCAGAAACATATCTATTTCCAATGAACGTAATTAAAAATATCAATAATTAAATAAGGTCATCAAACAAAGTGTGGTATATATTTCTGACTGTGATATTATTTATGGAAGTCTAAAAATGTATATTAATAAATTGTTTATTTTTGTGTGTTTTTGGATATTCCTAATTTACATAAATTAATCTAATATAATATTATATAATTAGCCAACAAAAAATAGTTATTATTGTCAAATTTATATTTTTTTATCCTTTTGTTATTTTCATTCTGATATAAAAGGACAGAAAAATTATGATCAAACTTAGAACTTATGAACATTTTTTAAATTATATTCTTTAATACTATATTAAAATCATATAATTATGATATTTAATAATTAATAATTTTAAGACAAAGGTGTTTTGGATTAAAATAAATGTATTTAATAATAGTGATGAAATATAATTAATTGGATTTCAAATTTTGTATCATGTATTAATATAATCATTAATTAATTTTCTTTGACGAGTATATTCTTATGAGACAGTTTAGGAAGGCTGTGTGGATAAAAATAAGATGGGCCCTTTCGGGTACCCGTAGCAATGCTTAAAAAAGCATTCAAGGGATTAATTTTAGAAGCAACCCCTTGTTTAATCTATTTTACCACCACCTGTCTTCTCCTCTTCTCCAGCTCACATCTGCACCGGCACCATCACCTTTATATTTTCCCACCTTGCCCCTTTCTCCTTTGCTTTAATGGCACTCACAGCTCCACCATTTTAGACCATTCCTTTCCCCCCTCGTCCTCTCTCTTCCCCAAGGAGAAAATTAAAAGGGAGGCAAGGAGAGAAGGGAAAAAAGATAGAAGCGAAGATGCTGGATAGTCTGTTCGGTTCCAAATTCTCAAATAAATGGTAAGGAGATCGAATTGAAGCTCTCAACCTTTGGAATTATCTCCTTGATTTCGTTTGTAACATGCTGTTTTGGTGTTTGTTGATTATATTTATTTCGGGAAATGAAGCAAGCACTCGATAAAATGCATAAGAACGAGGCTGGATCCGGTTAGGAAGAAGAAACAGGCAGTGTTGAGATATTTGAGGAGAGATGTAGCGGAGCTTCTCTCTCATGGCCACGACCTCAATGCATTTGGAAGGGTACTTTCATCTTTTCTATATTTCTTCCCCATTCTTTCTTCTTTTTATATTTAATATTTCAGGAAGCAACAACCTGCAGTTGGTTTTTTGAAATTTGGAATATGTTCAGAAAGCGGACACATTATTTTAATAAAAAATCAATTTAATTTCTATATAATGGTTTCCGAGGGAATTTTAAGTGATTGACCCTTTGTCAATTGGTTTTCGAGAAATTCACATATAAAATGGAAAATATTGCTAATCCTTCACAATTGATAAATGTTTTGCAGGATTTCCTGAGGGGCCTTTTTAAAAAAAAAAAAAAAAATTCAATCATTCTCTCTATTTAATTCAATAGCTGTTTTGCACACGCCCCTTACCTTTATTGCCTGCTTTCCTTATTTAATCTGAAATTGTCTTGAACTTTAAAAGTATATTGTGGGAAAATAATCTTGCTATGTAATTGAGCTAAAAAAAAAGAAAGGGAGATTGACATAAGTTCCTCAAAATTGCAAAATTGTCTCTTGTCATTTTTCATTTAATTTGTGGTGAATACTGCCGTTATTCAATAGATCTCACTTCTTTTTATTTTTTATTCTGTGTCTTCTCTTTTCATGGATGCTGTTGTTTTCTTATATATATATATATAGTTTTTGCTGGCTTTCATCTTCAATCTGCACATTTCTTTTGTGTATTGAGAAGAAAAACAAATTAATTTTGACCGATTCTTACATTTTTTTTTATGGTATAGTCCTATGTTTTTTTTGCTCCTTTTGCTTGATTGGATTTATCTGTAGATTATGCAATACTAGTTTTTATCGGTTCCCTGTCCAAACTCCAAAAACGAAGCATACTAATTTAAATGCCACCAGTCAAATTAAGTATAGTGGTGGTTACATCTATTAAGAAACTGTCCCATTTGAAAACTGTTTTAGATCCCAACAACCTAAGTTTAAGATTTTTTAATTAACCAACTCATCATCTCTTGTGTATTAATAAAACACAAGCCTTTATTCTCGGACTACTAAGTAATAACTGTAACGCACCATCCACCAAGTAATTTAAATGATTGTTTTTTCTTAATTCCAACAGATGGAAGCCCTTGTTGTTGAAATTAATCTATCCTCTTGCTACGACATGATTGAGCAGTATTGTGCTGATATATTAAATCAACTTTCAGCTCTTCAGAAACAAAGGTATTTCCTGTTTTATACTTATATTTCTTTACTTAAAGTCTGTTTGTATTTGGTGGAGACAATAGTCCAGAATTATCTGCTTTTGGAAAATTTCTCCAAAAGACAGTTTGTGGGTTGCTCTTTTCATGGAAATGTTTAGTTAAAATTTGGTGGGTGGAGCTTTACCAACCTAACAATTTAAATATTTTGTTCCTTAGTTTTCTTCTATTAATAGGAGACTACAGTTCAGCCTTGTAGTAAATTAAGTTAATGCTGTTTCCAAAAAAACATAGGCAAATAAAATCAGAGTCACACACTGTTTTTTGTCTGTTGTTAAATTCAATTCAATGGTAGAGACTCAGTGGTCCAGTTGCAATAAATTTTTAGATCTATAGCAAGGGCCCACATGTTATTTCACTGCTGAATCATTTAACTCTATATATGAATTGACATACTTCAAACCAGGATCACATGGTGAAGTCAATGCCTTACATTTGTGAACCCAGACTTGCAGAAATCGGGACTTGTTAATTCTGTCAAATTATTGTTTCTTGCTAATTCTTTCATATGCTCTTATTGTCTGTCCAATGTTTCTAATGTTGATAAAGCGAAATGAAACAAAAGAAAAGAAGAATCTAATGCAGTATTGAAACATTTTTTCTTTTTTCACAGAGAGTGTCCTGATGAAGCCAAAGAAGCGATTTCAACCTTAATATTCGCTGCTGCTAGATTTTCTGATCTGCCTGAATTATGTGATCTCAGACGAGCTTTTACTGAGAGATTTGGCGGTACCATGGAATCTTTTGTGAATTCAGAGGTATTGTATTTCTCAGTTACCATACAGTGTATATCACAAGGTATTGGTCAGATTGTACTGGGACTAGAGTACTAGACAGCTTGTACAGTACTGAAGAAGCTGGTATTCTACTGTGTTGGAGTTGAGCTGAGGATAATTTATTGAAAAAAGACAACATGGATACCCGAAAACAAGGGAAACACTATTATGTGATTTCTTTTTATTTATGGATTGCTACCCTATTTTTTTAATAGTATCAGGTTTAAATTAAATTTTTTCTATTTGAGCATTTGGAAATGGCTCTTCTTGTCCTGTGGTTTAAGTGTACTTCTGAAAGCTTATGGCCTCTTTTGACAGTTTGTGAAGAAAGCTCAGGACAAGACATTTTCAGATGAGAAAAAGCTTCAACTAATGCAAGTAATTGCTCAAGAATTTTCTGTTAGATTTGATCCAAAAGATTTCCGCCGCAGAATGTCTAATCCTGCCGAAGCTAAATCTGTTAGTATTTGGAACTCCCTTTTTGTGATCAATCTCTCTCTGTTTTTCCCATTTAAGTATTAAGGGTAGTAATTCGATTAAGCTAAATCTATTAGTATATATGCCTGATCAGTATATAAAAATCTAGCATATATGTTATGAGTCATGACATATTTTTTTTTTTTGTTGTTTTTTGATATATTTCTACAGGATCTACCCGAGAAACTAGTACCTCCTAGAAATGGAGAAGCTTATAAGAAAATGCCTAAGATCCATTCTGATGATATCCCAAGAGAAAAGAGACCGAATCCAAAACCTATGGCAACTGCGCATAAGCAGGAGACTCAGCAGAAAGTGGTATGGGATGAGCCTAGAGAATTGAGAGCCAAACAACAAGTCGTGAGGGATGAGCGAAAAGAATTACCGGCTGAACTGGAAGAGTCATGGGCTCAACCAAAAGCATCAGGGGCTCGGCCAAGGGAATCACGGGCTGATCCCAGAGCTGTACAGGCTGAACCAAAAGATATTCATGTAGTTCCATCAAAACCTGAAAGAACAAATCTGTACCACAGAGATTACAGATTACCGACTGAAGATACGCCAAAAAAGCACCATCACAAAGAAAAGACAATGCATGGTCACGTAACAGATGGGTCCTATTCCCTTAATGAAGAGAAACCTGGGCTCCATTCAGCCAAATCTCTCTCTGAAAAAGAGCAAGGAAGTAATGGTTTGATTTTTGATAGATCAAGGAGACGAGATAATGGGTCAGATTATATCAGATCAGAGTCCAATACTGATAGAGAAGCAGACGACTTTATCAAACCTTCCAAAGGAAAAGGTATTAATATGGTTCCTCCCTACACCAAGCCAAAAGCAACAAAAATTGACAAGTTTAAAGAAGAAGAGTGTAATGGTTCAGACCGGCATCCTGCAGAGAGGGTGCTTAACATGGTCCCACCATATGTTAAACCAGGGTTTGAGCAGCAAACTAAGCATGGTGATCATTATGGTACCTCTCATGGGGAGAGACCAAGGCCTGTTTCAGTTAGGAGCAAAGTTCCAAAACCACCGCTTACTGATGCTAAAACAGAAGATGAGTTTTTTGATGAAGCAAACATGAACCGCACACCAAGTATGAGGCGAAAATATGGGCATAGGCATGAGATTAGAAGCCATGACGATGAGGATGATGTTCATGCTAGGCATAGGCACAGAGAAATGCATGATGATGGTGTTAATGGTGAGATGCATGATGGAAGACATCATCTCAGGAAGCATAAAAGCCAGGGAAGCAGTGCAAAATATGATGAAGATGAGGAAGAAGAGGGAGATGATGCGATTACTTATGGCAATCTCCTGCGAGGAACTCCTCGTAGCCACAGGAGGCACAGAGAGAAGCGGTCTTCTAGACATGAATCGGAGGGAGATGATGAGGAGAGAATGATGGATAAGCTGCTCATTCATTATAGCCGCAAGGGTTTGGTTGGTCCTGAACCTGTCAAGGAGAGGGTCCGGGAGTATGCAAATGGTAATGAACCAGTCAAGGAAAGAAGCAGAGCAAGGCATCCACCACCGCCACCTTTGACAACACGTCCTTCAGTGGACCGGGTGCACCGTGCTCCAGAGAGAGCAGCATCTCTTCCTGTTGACCAGGTTCATGAGGAAGTGGTTCGGTTCCCAGCACGTGCAACTTCCTTGCAACCTGATTTGTATAGCCCTAATGGAGGGCCGCGGGTGCATCCAAATTTACCGGACTACGATGAACTGACAGCCCGCTTGCGTGCGCTGAGAAATGCTTGAGATGAATTTTAGAATTACATTATTTGTGGATATGCCTTTTTTAATTGCAATTGAAAGAGTATAGGATTTGATTGAGATAATTAGTCTGAAGTCTATAGCGTTGATTGAGAGTGATTTGGATTTAAATTGTCAAAGCATGAGAATTTGTCTGTGGTGAGAGGTTTCCCTTGCCTTGTACGTACAATTTTGGGGCTGCTGCTTATGTCGGAAAGGCTCCTTTTATCCCCGGATAAGTTATATATATTGGAATATTTAAAGTCTGAAACCAGGAGATTGAACTTTTTCGAATTTATTGTTTTCTAATTTGTGTGTGACTGTGTGTGTTCTTTGTTTCTGGTATTTTTGTATATTTTTTGTTTCTCCCCTTTCCATTTCATCTTTTCAAATTTTCAGCCCGTAACCAATTGACAGCCCATTTCTCTTTCTCTGTTATCTTCCTTTTTTAAAAAACAACGATCTGTAACAGTTTGTCAGATAAACGTAGAGTCTTGAAGTACTAGAAAAAAAAATAATAATATCACGATTCAGTCCGCATCACTTCAAAATTTAATTATGTCTACAGTTTGCACATATTGAAGTTACCCATCGAAATCTTAAAAGTGTAATATATACTTGGCGTACTTAATTTTTCCTCCAATAGTTTTTTTTTAATCTGATGGCCAGCCCATAGACTAATCCTTTCTTATCCGTTGGGATGCAGTTAGATTAGTAATTAAGAACAAAACAGCTATCTTTTCTCCAAACCAACAAACAATAAGCCCGGTTCTTCCTTCTACTGGGGGTACCAGGTTTGAATTCTTTCAATTCTTTCAATTCTTCAACTTTTTTTATTATTATTTCTGTTTTCTCTCCACCTTCCGGTGAGAGTCATAATATACGATAGAGAACTAGTGGTCAAAAAGGAAATTAATCATGGCTACAAACATATCAAAACAATAAAGTATAAATAGCAAAACATACTTTCAAAAATATCCTAATTGACTGTCAATCAAAATACATTCTAATTATTGTAAACAAAATAAATAAATAAAGAACGATCGGAAAAACATCATAATTGATTACAATAGGGTTACTCCGGAAAACATCATAACCAATATAAAATAACGAGTCAACATATAATCTAATTGGTGTAGATAGAAGCCAATATGGAGCGGATCTACTGCTTTGACAAGATGTACTTAGTCATCGTTTCTATGATTTAATTTTTTTTAATCACGTAGATTAAAATTTAATTGATTTTTTTTTTTTTAAAGTTTTTATATGGTTCAGCCCTTCATAAATTGCTAAATATGTCTTGTAGCATAGTGATTAGAATTCCACTTTGTAAATGTGAAAAATAAGATCCAATTCTAGCACCACACATTATGCATTTTACGTTTCACCTCTCTAATTTAAATTTTTATATTTTGCTCATGTCGATCAGAAACCTCTGGTATCATTGTCGACGAGGATCAGTCCAAAACAACCTAACCAATGTTAATAGATGATCGACAGGTAAAAAACCGAGGCTGACAAATATTTAATACGAAAGAAAACAACAAAAGCAAAGTCTCCAGTGGTCATGATCACTCATGAGTAATTAAGGTACTGCTAAAAAATTATCTGTGTGACATAGTATTCATGCCTTTTTATTTGGAAAATATTTTTTTAAGAGGAAATAATTAATCCTCTTAATAGTCAGCTGTCTGAAATAAAAAGCATATAAAAAAAAATAGTACTTGAATCACTCCACTTGACTATATGAAATAAAGGTTAAAAGTCCTCAAATCACTCTAGGGACATACACTAAATTTTAAATTTGTGAGCTGCTGTGATAATAATTTCGAATCCGTAACCTTAATAAAAGAGAACAATATCTTATTTAATCGTATTAGATGTTATTCTTGCCTTCTAACAAACTTGCATGTCATATAAAACCAAACAAACAGTGATTAAAAAAAAATTATTACTCGTACAAAGAGAAAAAAATATATATAACGCTTGAAAATACAAACAATATCCAATTTTTAAGATAAGGCAACTAACAAAATTGTTGACAACATGTCTATCTGATAACAAATAGAAAAATATTACAAAACTAAAAGTAAAAGGAACATATATCCCACTGAGGATGTGATACAAATTAAACAGATTCTAGTTTCAATGAGAAACTGTTGGGGTAGGAACAAGAATGCCATACCTTTTGATCTCTTAAATTTACATGTGATCAGTACCTAAATCATGATAAATTTTGATCTAGCTAGCCGTTACATTACACATTGCATGAAGTTTATGAGGAAATGAAGCATGAAGTTCCCATTCCACAGGAGATCGTCACATACCAAGTGCTCCAAGCTTTGGTCTCTCGGGAGGGCCCCACCATGGTACAATATGGTAGCCATGGCAGTAACAGCACCGTTGGGACGTCCCACAAAAGACCACACCAGCCTCACTGCGGCCCTAAGAAATAGCGACACAAGAGTCTGTTGTATATCCAAAAGATAGAGCATGAATGATTTACACAATTTTTTTTTTTTGAAAAATTATATAGATATTGTTTGGAATTATATGAATTGTTGTTAAATTTGACAAATAGAGAAGGAAAAACAGAGCCTCATACCATAAGGTTTAGTGTCAGTGATGTGAGAAGAAGGGGAGGAGCGACAGGAGATCACAATGAATCATAGTAGATAGGTATTATTAATATATAAACGAAGGATGTTAATGGTGATATTGTAAATGATTAATTACTGGGTGAATAATTGGGGAGATCTGAAGGGAGATGAAATCTAACCATATATGCAAGTAGCTGGCTACTGGTCCTGCCTCAATTCACCACCTAACAGTCTCCCTTTCTCTTGGTGGTAAGTAACTAAATGGACATGAAATATTTCTGGAGAAAGAAATATTCATGATGGTTATATAAATAAAGATTTGGAGAGAGGGGAAATCAGAGATGAGAGGCGCCTAAACAGATGGCGAAAGCCAAAAGCGGGCGCCCATTGTCCTCTTTGAAACATTCTTGATTTCCTCGCTTAAATAAATAGTACCGTTTCAGATTTCCACTTCCTCAACTTTTGTAAACAAGTGTAGACATGCTTTCGGCTACATCACAATACCGCCTCCAAATATTATTCTTTTGACCTATTGTATGCCTTAATTATTCCGATGCACATTCTTTTGATACAATAATATGTAATTTTTTATGAGAGGAGGATCCAATTATACTCTTTTTTTGACATATATTGATACTGTTTTTTCATAGATCAATTTTGCCATTTCAAAATCCAAATAGTTGATCCAAACCATTCAACATGATGAATATATTAAAATGTACTTGGAGACCAAATTTTATATTTTTTTACTATTTATTAAGATGGTTACAAAATCGTTGTTTTTCAATAGTCTGAAAACAACGATTTTGTAACCATCTTAATAAATAGTAAAAAAATGCAAACAAATGTAAAATTTGATCTCCAAGCACATTTTAATATATCTATCATGTTGAACAGTTTGGATCGACTATTTAGACTTTGAAAATGGTAAGTGTCAAAAATGTGTCAAAAAGAGAGTGTAATCCGATTCCTTCTCTTTTTATAATAGGAGTACTAGTCTCATACATTAGCAATTAGTAATTACGATCAATTACCATTTCTTTGTTAAGATTACCAATTATTTTGATCTGCAGCGCAGCACTGTAGGTCAACTGGTTGCATCTCATCAAGACACGGATCACAAAGAGATTGAACGGCTGGAGCTTCTTGCTATAAAGGATTGAACTCGATGAGAAAACCAGTTTCAGAAATTTGATCAATTCCCTATTATTTTTTGTTCTTCCTCATCGTACATTTTTTTTTGTTCATTATGTATCTAGTTTTTTTGTCTACTTTTTAAGTCTCTCACTTTAATATTCACTAAAAAAAAATTAATCTGAATTTCAAATTTACAACAATTTTTTATTACTAAATTTAAGAGTGGTTCTTTCATTTTTTTTATTTTAGTATTAATTAATAATTTGGATCATATTTGATTGAAATCTAAACTGTGGGGAAAAAAATTTAGAGCTAATTTACATCGTCAAATTTGTAATAATTAGAGTATATAATAAAGTAGAGCTAATTTTAGATCGGTTTAAATTAATTAAGTTTTCCTCGGATTATTTAGGTACTCGCAAAGACTTTATCGTATTATGCTATATGACAATTTCATATCTTGCATGCCGTTCGGTTATTTCTGTATTTAATTTGGTTCTAGAACTGAACAAAAGTTCGTTTATTTACAATTTCGACTCATTTAAAGTACAGCTTCATTAATAATTGCCCCCAAATCCTAATTTAAGTACTTTCACCCGATATGTTTACTATGTAAGCAAGAGTTGCTTGCTTAGCTTTTTTAGTTTCATAGTGTAGTAGGATATGTGTTGGCATTTGATGTACTAGTTGCTATGGTTTGAGATATAGCAGACAGGTACTAGAGGTTTGGTACCACGTCTGATAAAACTCTGTAGGTTTTATTTTTTAATGAAATCGGTGGTATATACCACTTTTATCAAAAAAAAAAATGTAAGCAAGAGTTGCACCATGAACAGAGTTAAAAACCCTTGATCTGTATTTTAACCACTATACATGAAAGCACGTGTTGACTCTACTTTATATTACCGAAATTTTTGTTAACAACATTAAAGAAATTGACACCTCTATTTGAAAAAAAAATTCCAAATATGACAGGTTTGTTGGATTATCAAGTGGAGTTTATAGTCAGTTCCGCTGACTCATTCAGTGAAATTGCATGAACCCAATTCTGCTGGTTTAGCCAGTAGAATTATTATTATTATTATTATTATTGTTATTGTTGTTATTGTTGCTGCTGTTGTTATTGCTGCTGTTATTATTATTATTATTATTTTGCCTAATTCCGTTAGATTATTCAGCAAAATTAAGTTTTCTTTGTGCTAATTTCGTTGTATTCCTACCTTAAAAAAAAACTAATTCTGCTGAATAATCCAAGCTGAATTGGAAAAACCAATAAAAAAAACTAATTCCGCTAAAAATTCAGTGTAAATGTTATTCCATTCCAGAAAAGTAATGTCATTTTCTTTATTGATTTCAATGTTATTAATAAAAATTTCTGTTACATGTGTATCGAAATCAAAATGTAACGTTCTTTACCATTTGATGATTGATGTTCCCAGCATTTCTGAAGTTCTTTCATCGTGATGTGATATACACATAGTTAATGGACGAGTTTAGTATGTGTATATTTACAATTGTTATTAATTAGACAGAGATTTGTTATATTCGCCTCTAATTCATCTTTTCTGTAATAACTGGTGCTCATTAATGTTCATGAACATTGCAAACAACAATTCTTGCATTCCAGTAGATTTTAATAACAATCAAACGAAAAATGAATAAACAGATCACAACAGCTTGGTTTCTTCTTAAAGTACCAGTGCAATACACAGAAGATGGTTGCATGTGTTTTGATCTATACCGCATCAACTCACTTTCAACAAATCAGAGGCTGCAATACTACTATTATGCTTGAACACCAAAAACTGAACAGTTAAGACAATGCTGAACCATTTGTGTGTTCTGAGTTCTCACTCCATCGAATTTACCTCGGTTCCATCCCTTTCTATTAATTTTTCCACACTATAGTTTATAATTCAGATGCATAATTGATCACAAACTTTACTTGTAGGTTGTAGCAGATATTGTTTACTGATATTTAATACCAAGCATGACACATTAGTAACCATATGGAACCAAGCACTGATATTTCATCTTTCGAATATATCATAGAGAAACACCAAATATTCCATAAATGCCAGAAGGATCATCACTCCATATTGTACTACTCAAACAAGTTTATTTGCAAACTAATTGCGAATACATTACTTATTTTTTTCCACTCTTCTTGAGTCCAGAGCCCCCGAAGCTTCCCTTCTGAGCTGCCTTTGCACGAAGCTCCTTCAGTGCCTTCTCCTCCTCTTTCTTCTTTTGCATATTAGCTAGATCATTCTAAGCCATCAAAAGAATTTCAAATTGTTAGTCAGAGATAATTGTTTAATTTCAAAATGTCTGATTCTATTCAAGACCGGTGTTGAACATTAGAAATCAACGTGTAGTAATTACAATATGACAATTTTACCATCATCGGTATGGAACTAAACCAGTTAGATTTGGAACAAGGTACATGCACTAAAAGACCAGACAGCAGAGTTAATTTAACCATATAATTAACACGCATTAAAGCAAGACGACCTGTATTATCTACATTAAGCTGCTAGGGTAGCTTATATGTAAAATCTTTTACTTAAAAACAAAACCGTACAGACATCCGCTAAGCTCAAAAACATTTTGCCTTGTGTACAACTACTCTCTCATCTTTTTAAATGACAATATGGATGGGAACTCTCTCTCTCTCTAAATGGGGGGAGGTTGCCATCAACCTCCCCCGTCATCCTCACCTTCCTTCCCTCCTGCCCCTTCCTATTACCCAGGATCTCTCTCTTGCTCTCTAGTTAAAAATACAGAGCATCTCTTTCCCCTTACCCCCTCTTCTCTCTTCCCCTACCACTTCTTCTCTCTTCGCAAAAGCCTTCATCAGTGCCCCCCCGGTAAAGGGTTAAGCCATCACAATAAACAAACTAGTCTCCTGCTCTCCTACCCTTCCTCATTTGCCTGGACTTATTTTTTATTTGGTTTAACGGAACTTAGTAGGCAAAGCTTAGTACTATAAGAAAAGAAAAGAAAAAATCTCATCTCTTAGTTGTGTTACCTCTGATTTAGCAAGTTACCGCAACTAAATAAATGAACCAGAACCCTCATCTCTTATTTTTGTCACTCCACTCTTAAAACTAGCTATAAATTAGGATTTCCTTTATTATATAAAATTGATCTAACAATGTAATACTATCAATATCAAATTTGTTCTCTTATATACAAACAAGTCCTACAGATCTAAGTAAATCTCACTCCATTATCTAAGACAACAAAGTTCTGGACCAGAAAGAATCTTGATCTAAACCTGCCTAACCTTGCAATTAAAGTATCCACATTTCAAAGCGATAGATAGTCCCCCTACACTCTACTATTAGAATTAAATAGCTTGAACAACAATTAAATTTCGATAGATCAAATACCTCATCATAGTCCTTCTTCTCAGACTTGGGAGCCTTCAAAGGCTTGAGCTTTCCACCTAATAACAAAATCAAACATCAATATAACCAAATAAAAAGTTAATCTGGTCTCTACACTAAAATCAAGACCGAAGAAATCCACTTTAAGAAATTAAAATCAGCTTAAACAAGAAATCGAAATCAACCACCAATAAAACAAAACACGAACAAATAAGTATCGAGAGAGAGATTGAAAGACCTTGTTTTGACGACATGGTTGATTGAAAATAGGAAGAGGAGCTAATTCAACAAGAAACGAAGAGGAGAACACGGCGAATTGGGGAAAGCTAAGGTCAGAGGCGTAATTTCATTCCCCCAAAAGAATATATAGCATTTATGAAAGTTGAACCGGAAATGCGCCGATTTATTTTCCAACGGATTTTTACACGAATATGCGATATGAGATTACTAAGATGTAAAGCAGCAATAGAAAACGGACACGTCATTATAAGTAAGACTACGTAAAATTATATATTTTGCAACAATTTTGTAAAAATAAGAAACAATAATTTAGTGGAAGGAAATAGGAACGAACGGTGGAAAACTCTAGACGGCAGCTTTGGACTGGGCTGATGTCCAAAATATTTTGGGCTAGGTGTCAGGCCCATAAATCGACCCAAATTGG
The DNA here is from genome assembly GCA_025461125.1 of Carex kokanica. NCBI lineage: Eukaryota > Viridiplantae > Streptophyta > Magnoliopsida > Poales > Cyperaceae > Carex > Carex kokanica. The sequence continues at coordinate 84,768 of JAJGRX010001454.1, read as the reverse complement.
TTTCAGAAATTTGGGAATTCGAAGGAAAAGAAGCAACGAATTCATTGGAACAGAAACAAATAGCAAAATTGGAGATATGTTTATTCTGTATTTCCAGACATATATATTGGTGCAAATTTATTGTAACAAAGGCTTTGAAAAATAGGTACCTTTCTAAGAAACATCAAATTGGTTTGAGAGAACAATTTGAAAAAAAATTGGAAAATGCAACTCGTATCAATTCAAGGCAATTACCAATTCCCTGCCATGAGCCCATTAAAAAAGGAGATAATGATTGGTACCGAACAAATAATTGGGAAAAGGATACGGTACCTCGTTTCGACATGGCTGATTGAAGATCTCGACGGAGGAAAACTAAATAAGAACTTTAGGAAGAAAGAAGGCTTCGCAGTAAATATGTAATTTACCAAGTATTTGTTTATATACATGTTTGGTAACAGCTATTTTAGGCTGTCTAAATGTAAATTATAGTTTGCATATTGCAGTGCCTTTTTAAGAGTTTACTATATGAATTACTTGTTCTCAAGAAAGAAATTGGATCAATCAAATTGAGACACGTCATCCATCCGTGAAATTGTGTAATTTCCGAACGAAGAGGAGCACAAAATGAAAATATTAAAAATTGAAGTTTGAATATTGGATCTATTTTTTTTTGGTAATTTGGCGTGGGTGACGAAAATAGCCGATTTTTTTTTTTAAATACTCTCAAAAAATAAAAAAATAACAAATACCCTTGGTTTTCAAATATTTCGAAAAATACCTGACCACCTCACAGTGAGACGGTTTGCTATGGGATTTTGTTTTTTTTTAAAAGATGTTTAGTGTGTATCGAATTAATGTTTTACATATAGACACTAACAGTAATTTGGTCTCACTGTTTTTATGATTTTTTTTCTCTCTTTTTGATACTCATATTTTTTGATTTTGTAAATAAATATATGACAAATAAAATATATATGTGTGAAACTAGAGCTGTTTTATAACATTTTGAAGTTTCATCGTCGTTTTTCGCCTTCTCAGTGAAGATATTGTCTCTTTTGCCTTATTCTTGTCCTAACCTCGCATGTTTACGAGAGATGTCTTAAATAAATATATGTACAACATACAAGTGCTTTAGAAATGAGAGAAATGACTTACAAAAAATAGATAGAGATGCATTATAACAGAAAGACAGATCGATGACGTAGGAAAATATTATATTTCTTTTATCACACACGAATCATACAATGTGAGTATCCAAAAAAAAAAAAAATCATAAATTATTGTTAGTATTTATATGTAAAACATTCATTCTATACACACTAAATATCTCTAAAAAAATAAAAAAATAAAAAAAACCATAGCAAACCGCCCCATTATGGAGCAGTCCAATATGGAGGCAAGCCGTCCTACAGTGGGGTGGTCAGAGTATTTTTTGAAATATTTGAAAACCAAAGATATATTTGTTATTTTTTTATTTTTTGAGGGTATTTAAAAATAATCGGCGAAAATAGAATCACGATTGTTCTGCCTTTTTTAAACCGGGTAACTTGTCTAAATTTTGGGCCCCGCAATTTTAAGACTATCATACCACGTTAGTGCCGTAGCGTAGTTCAGCAATTTAAGACCATTGACAAATATATATATTTTTTTTTCACATATTGTTTTGTAAATGGACGTATCACAATTTTCACAATATACATGACCGAATGACGCAAATACATTTTTTTTTATCAAATACATATTCAGACTCCTCAGGCTCTTCTGGTTTAAGATTCTTTTGATATTCAGAATTTCTATTATCATAAGCACTCTGAGCAATAGAAAAATTCTTTTTATATCTTTTATTAAAAAAATATGTTCGTCTTTTTTGGATTTTCAATCTTAAAACTAAAATTATTTTAATTAAATAGGATATCCTATCATCAATTCAAAATTTTCCGAATGAACAGGTAGGTTATATTCTTGATCTAGGTTATATAGACATAAATCGTTGTATGAACATAAAAGAAAAAAAAAACGAATATACCTTGCAAATGAAATCAGGGCGGTTCAATGGATATCAGACTAAATTGATTAGTCAAGAATCGTTCGATTAGCATTGAGATTTGTGTATGCAATATTAAAATTCACACAGATCAAATGCACACAAATTTTAACGCTGATCGAATATCTCTGACTGGACATCAAACTAATTATTTTGCTGTTGTACTTTTCGGACAACATCCTTATACTTATGAGGGTGAAGTAGAGCGTACAATAAAATAAGACATCATTTATAATTATTTTTTTAGTAGAGATTGAAAATTAAGTCATCAAACTAATTAATATTCATGAAATTTTTTTATGAATGCGTTTACATAATTTTTTTGAAATTCTCACTTCCATAAATATTTTGAAATTCAAACGTACTTTACAATTTTTATGTTTAAAAATATTGGTTTTCTACCTGCACATGGGTTCGTTCACTGGAGAAGGTTTTTTTTTTCATCATACTTTGTTGAATAGATAAATGCTCAATTTAGTCTAAGGAAGCGTGTATTTAGTTAAAAAGAAGTGTTTATCATGATTCAACAACTGTTTCTATGTACGATTTTATTTTAATATAAAAAATATGTGCATCGATCCTTATATAGATCCGAAATTATTTTATTTATTATTTTATAATATTAAAATTTTAGAGTTATCAGTATTTTGAAAACGTTGAAATTGTCTGCTCCACCGCTATGAACGACACACAATTATTGTATGCGCATCTTTTTGATGTGCATGCATTGTTTGTGAGCCATCTCTAATTTTTTTTTTTTTTTTTTTTGGATAAAAGGCAACCAATTGTCCGTTTCATATATGAAATATTGAAGGTGTAATTACATAGAACTATTTTGTATCCACTGTATCACCGCACAAACATAACCCCATCACATAACAAAACACATATGCCCGTCTTTTTAATAACCACCAAAATATAGAAATGGAAAAGTATGTTAATACTAAGTAGTCAACTATTGGATCTGACAAAAGAGTATGTTGATATCTTCTTCATGCTGTTGGCACTGTACCAGCCTCCCCGTCAAGTAATCATATTGGAGAGCCTTCCTCAGTAGCTCCCTGGTATGGGATCACTTGGTGGTCTTTCGGGTCCCATACCCGCAAAGGAATAGCATCCAAATCATTTGGTAACCAGGTAGCAGCTGCAATCTTGATGCGCTTATCCATATGCCCTGATCAATAGTCAAAAACAAAAACAATAAGCAAGATGAGAGATCGTATAGAATGAACCGCTGAATTATTGAAAATAACCTCATTTCTATGCTTCCATAGAGCCATCTCTAATTGGTGTTGCTACAGACAATACATACGTTCTAAGTTAGAATTTTCTTTTTCTTTCTAAAATGAGTGTACAGAGCATTAGCACGTCATTAATATTTTTGCAATGATGAATCGATGCACCGCTATCGGGAATTAAACAAGTAAAAATTCAGCGCGTACTCAATATCTTTGCAATAATACATCGATGAATATTTCCGAAAATTTAAACAAACATAACTTTTGATAAGAAACTCCTATTTCAGCGTGCAACTACTTTTCAGAAAGCTTCCAAAGAAATTTGCAATCAATCTCAATTTACTTTGGACAACCAAGTTTCATTGCAAAAATGCATCATTTAGTGCCTTAAAACTTTAGTTGAGGTTTTGATCCTCGACAATCATGTATATATTTTTTTTTGTTTCAATCATAAACGGCTTATTTAATGAAATTTAATTTGACAATAACTAATGTTCTAAAATTGAACACTAATATTTTAACTTTTAAAAAAAAAAATTATATGGTCATGCAAACATAGTCTGCGCACTAATTCGGAGTGGCACACAGAAAAAATCTACCCACCAAGAAAAAGGAGCGCAGATATTGTTTGCATACCTCCCTTCTGAGTGCGGAGACAATGTCTGCATTTCTGATAATATTAAAAATGTACATTGTTTGCATGCCTTTCAGAATCTGGGTGCGCATACATTTTTGAAAGTGCGAGTAACTATGAAATTTTAATATTTTAAAATGGTAAATAAAAAAAAGTCGGCGTAGAGCCGTAGAGTCGAGTATCCACTATAGCTAAAAGGAATGTACATTTATGGAAGTTCCAAATAACTGATAGGTTTTTAATTATCGAGTTTTTATTTTTGAAAGTTCCAAATAACTGATATATATTTTTGAAAGTTCAATAATAAGTCTGTTGAAGTTATATAATATAAAAAAAGTCATATTTTTTAGTTTTTTCAGTATTTTTAATTTATCCGAATAAATTTAATTATTATTTTTGGTACTCTGTACATATTCTTTTACCATTGTTAATTGTCTTTGTTACCGTTGGAGACTACTGTACATTGTTAACCGATCCGAGCAAGACAACTTTTATTTTGCAATTTTTTTTTTTAATTTTGGATAGGAAGTATAAGCATGATGGAGATAAGTAAACTATTGTACATTGTTAATTGTCTTTGTTACCGTTGGAGACTACTCTACATTGTTAACCGATCTGTTCAAGACAACTTTTATTTTGCAATTTTTTTTTCTTTTCTTTCTTTTATTTTTTTAATTTTGGATAGGAAGTATAAGCATGATGGAGATTAGTAAACTACAGCGGGTTTCTTTTTCACTTTTGAAACAAAAAGGTAAAAATGATAATTCAAGTTTTGAAATGACATGCCAGATGAATTTTATATTTCTAATTATTGTGAGTTTAATTAAAGAAGACAATGAAAAACTTGAAATGGCACTTACATTGGATGAAAAAATAAACACTGCGGAATATGAAATAACAAAAGTTAATTGGTCATGTAATTAGTAATTAATTATTTATTGAAATAGGGTATTTTATTTGCATTTTAGTACAAATCAAGTCCCGTTAGAACTCGACCCTAAATTTCCATGGTGGAAGACAATGCCAATAATATCCTTAATTATAATCTGTAATAATCCCAGACAGTTTTTATTAATGTTAATGCTTTGAATTAAAGCATGTCTGGTATCAAAGGTATAGACATTATATAATAAAAGTCGTTGAGCTTTAAACATGCCAAGTCATCAAGCATTTTCAATCATTAAATTATGCATTAATTATTGTCAATTCTAATCATATGACTGATTTTTTTTATTTTTTAATAAGAAATATTCAACATGCAGGGGTATAACTAATTCATTAATAAAATTAATTACTTTATTATATGATAATCTATAAAGTTTTGATGTTGCATTCAATGTACACACTTAAATTTTGGTAATAACATATGCTTTGCTCTCGTTATTAATCACATTTTTTGGGCAACTTGCATGAACGAGAGCTAAACACATGTTACCAAAATTTAAGTTTGAATCTGGCCATTAGTTTATTCTAATGCCAACAAAAAAAATGAGTAAATATATTGACAGAGCTATTCTGATTTCAAGTAGCACGGTAGTTATATCTATATATTTTTGTTTCTACTGTCCATGCACTGTGTGTGAAGTCAAAATAGTTTTGTCAATATTCAAAAAAATTAATAAATTTGCTCTTAACTAACTCTAAGATATTCAGCTCCACTGCAATACATGATTTGACTTTATTAAGAAAGAGCTTAACTATGAATATGACCGCATTAAAAATAATATATAGCCCAAAATCTCGACTCTGGTGCTAGGCTAGCTCACTAGCTGTATAGCGGGAATCTTGAGAATTCGAATCCTCTGCATTAACGTAACGTGCCTTAATAGATCTGGACCTTCCGATTGAGATCCGCACTAATATTAAAGGGCCCCATGCGTTATAGGTGTGGGTTGGATTATTTCCAATCCTGATCAGACGGCCAAGATGCATTAAACTCAAAAGATGCTCTTTTCAGTTTTTTTTTTATTGAAAATTCTTGAAAGATGCTGTCAGTTTTTGCATTAGCCATCAACATTTTACAACAGTCTTATGTTTTGAGACATACATGATCATACAGTTTTACAACCAACTTACATGCATAACAGTAAATTCATCTTTGTTATCTACTTCATTCTTTTTATCTATATTTAACTCTTATTTCTTTGCTTTCAGATTAGCCACGTCACACACGTAAATCAAGAAATCCATATTACTTCTTTCAATCTTTTGCTACGTATGGACACGAGAAAGAATAAATGGAAAGCTGTTTCCACATTGCAATTTTGACACACAACACAACCCGTCTGCACTCTGCACTGCGATTTTTCTTTTTAGCAACATATGTTGTGTCAGTGTTCTTCCTTTGATCATGACATACATGAAAATTTTTGCCGTGCTTGGACACTTTGCATTCCACATATATCTTCTCGAAAGCCCATCTAAACATGTCGCCTGATGTCAGCGCCACATTAGCGGATTTAGAAGAATAAATGCCACTGTGCCCCACTTCCACCTGGGTCCGGATCCCCTAAAGTAACCCAATCTTTGGGTTTTGGATAGAGACCGTCCGATTTGAATTCGTTGTTCGGGATCGTTTCGGGATTCGAATTTTTCGTCGGAATATGTGCGCTCACTTTAGGAATGGATTTTCACGGATTCGAATCGGACGGTCCCGATCTAAAACCCAAAAGTTGGGTTACTTCACTGGATTCGAATTCCTTCCACCTTAGCACATCCGCCTAGAGTGGAAAAACGTGCCGTGCCGTGCTGTGACGTGATTAACACGTCGTGACTTTGATCTCGTACCGTGCTGTGCTATGACCAAGTTAATTTTTCATGTGCCGTGACCAAAATGTCAAGAGGTGGTCACGACACGCGAATAGTCACGCCGTGCCTAAACGTGCCGTGACCATATGTGACTCGTGTGACTCGCGTGACCATTTAATTATAATTTAAATTAGTTTATTCAAGATTCACCATTAAATAAATATCTAATAGTCCTAATTACATGTGATTCGCGTGCCTACGTTCCGTGCCGTACCATTACTAAATCTTTCACGTGCCGTGTCGTACCGTGCTAAAGTTTCAAAAGATAGACACGGCACGTAACTGACATACGTGCCGTGCCATTCCGTGACGGAGCCAGCTCCGCCGTGCCATTTTTCCCACTCTACATCCGCCTCACTCTTTTAAGTTAAGTTAATGCAGAAGATGCGGACTCGCATCTCGAAAACAAAAGTGGGCACAAGTCTCTTAAAAATTCAAATACGCCACCATATATCCAGAAATGGGGGACCACTTTTTGCGCTTATTGGATCCATCACTTCATCCATTATATCGAGGTAAATGATGAAATTGCTTGGTGCTTTCATAGGTGCCAATCCCCATACAACTTCTCTCATTTTGAGAAAACCAAATCAGCTAAGATAATCAGGTAGGTTCAGGTTTGATTCAAATAATTTAATTTTAAGTTTGTATAAATTTTAAAGCGACTTTCTGTATTCTAAATAGTTTTAAAAAAGATTGCTCAATTTTGACTTAATCTGACTACGTTAAATACCGTAAGATATATTTATTCCACTTGAAGACGGTGAGTAATTCCAAACATATCGTATTAGTGAACTTTTGAAGTGGCATAAATTTTGTTCTTGTTTGCTTTCTTGCGCAAAATTTGGTTTGGTTTTATATGTAGTACACGTGACAAAATCTAACTTTAAATTATCTTTTACTATGAAATCTAAATTTCCTACGTGAACTAACATTTAAATAATCTATTTTCATTTTAATAATAATTTAGTTAGAATTAAAATTAAATCATATAGAAAAAATTAAGTGGAACCGAGGGAAATTTGGGCTAATTAAGTTTGATAAAGCACATTAAAAATTAGACATCTTTTTCTGACATGTTCACTGGCACAACAAGTAAGGCTCTGGCTTGATAAAAGTCAGGATTATATGCATGAATGGTATAAGTTAGAAGATATTATACAATTTGCATTACAATTACCTTTAGTAGGAAAACAATGATTCTTGTTAGTATTCAGTGCTATATATTGGACTCTTTGATAACATAGAAATGATAAATGCTTCAATAATTGCCCAATTAAATCAACTAGATCACTTATATTTTTCTAATTAAATCTCTTCTATGTTATTGGTCAAGTAACATCAAGGAAAAAGTGCAGAAGGTAGTTGAAGACTGGATGCCAATCATTGAGGATGCTATTCTCCTAGACCAGTACATGCCTATGGACATTGTGGTGTATCAGCCCCCAGAGTTCCCAAGTAAGCAGTGAAGAGCCTTCAAGGATAATTTTTGTACTTAGCTTATATCCTCAGCCTCCTGTTGTATCTACTCTAGTTTACTGTTGGAGTTTAGACTCAACACAAGCTTGATATATAACTTGGTTGCTATGTTTACTATGTAGTTTCTTGGATGCTTTTATGCTTATTGTATAGTACTTAGTTGTTTTGTTGCTGCAGGACAAAGTTTTATATTTTGGTCTAACTGATTCTGTAATTACGATTTCATGTTCAATGGAATGGGCCTTGGCCTTTTAAAAAAAAATAACAAAATTAGAAAATTGAGATTGGTGGAGCTGAAAAACTTAATATAATGTTATTTTATTTTATAAGGGACTGAAAAATATTGATGCATACAAAAATTACAAAATTTAACAGTGTTCTAAATAGCGCGCTATAGCGTTTTTGGACCCCAAACGCTACGCTACGACATCAAAATGCGCTATTTGCGCTACGGCCGCTATAGCGGCCGCTACAGCGCTATTTGCGCTATACAATATGGGTTTTTTTTATTTTTTTATTTTTAAGCAATTTATATGGGTTTTAAATAAAGATAAAAAAAATCTCAAACCGAAATTGAATTTGTTGCTACTTGCTACAATTAAATCAATTTGAAATTGGGAATAGAAATTGAAATTTGAATAGAAAAAAAGTCCAAACCGGAATTAAAATTTGAATAGAAAAAAAAATAGATCATGTCATGAATTCATGATACTTAAGATATTTTTAATAGGAAAAATCGATAGTTTATGATATTGCTATGGGTATTTTGAACCGCAATTTGGACTTTGTACGGGTTCAATATGAATATTATAATTTCTTAATTACTTTGGTGTTATTTATTGTTCTATGAGACCTTAGATAATGTTGATATTTAGTACAAATATTGAATATACGAAATGTAAAAAAAAAAAATGCTATTTGGAATAGCTTCCGCTATAGCGACGCTATTCGCTATAGCTTTTTTTTTAGCCTTCCCGCTACGACGCTATAAACGCTATTTAGAACCTTGAAATTTAATAGAGAAAAAAATACAAAATTTCAATTATAGAGAAACTTAAAACTCTTTTTCTCGACTAAAATCCGCCTCCTAATGCGATAAAGAAAAGTATATAATTAAGTGATAGTAACAAGAAACCTTGGATTGTACAACCACCAACAAATCTAGTAATAATGTAATGGCATGCATGATACAAGCCACTTATGCCTGCGAGTGTCTCACTAAAGTGCCTTCCTCCTGCCAACAAAAGCAGGAAACAAAGGAAAAGGTGAAACTTCCTTTGTACTACCACTAATCTAATATTATGCTTTGAATAGACCACTCTTTTAATTTTTCTTTTCTTTTTCCTCAAAATTTAGTCCATCTCCAACTAGGAAATGCTGGTTTTTCTATTGCGACGATTAGTCATGACCACTTACCAGTCAGGAGCGGAATTAGACTTTCAAACTATGAGAATCTAACGTGAATGAGAGTAAATTATATAGTTTTGTTATGCTGTGAATGAGAGTCAATTCTACACTACTATAACATTTTACTCTAAGTTATATAATAAATTATGCATAAATACAAAAAATTTGAAAAAAAAAAATAGAGATCAATTAGCCCCCATTCAATATACAACTCCGCCTCTAACTGTAGTAAGACAACTAGCAATTAATAAGGTAACAATACTAATAGTCATATATAGAAAAGCTGCTGCCTAAATATTATCCTGTCTATATATATATTTAGGAAAAACTGATGTCTGAGCCTAAATATTTATTATAATACATCTTTAGTCAATTAATTATATCTTGTCAAACAAAGTATAGAAAAATTTGACAAGAAAATAGTATATTTTGACTTTAGAAGCCAAAATAATTCCTATTTTACCACTTGCATGTATATTATGTATTATGATCATCAATCATTCTCTAGTTGAATAAGACCTACTTACCAAACCATATCAAAGAACATTATTACCCTGATCCATAAAGAATCCTGAACAGCTAAAGTAAATCCTCCAACATTACACGTGGGTCACCCCACTAATTATTAGGCCAATTGTTATCCTTGCCTCCTTAGTACCTATTCCATACTCATAATTCCATCACTCTCTCTCTCAATTTCTAAATTCATTCTTTCCACACACCGACTTGAACCTACCTCTTTGATCACATAATTCTCTAGCATCAATGGAGAAGAGTCGTTCTATGCCAGACTGCTCGTCCTACTCTTACTCAGCCGAGCTGGAAGGAGTAGGTAATTATGATCGATCGAAATCGTACAATTTTAACGGTGGTAAAGAAGACGGGTTTGTCTGCTCGACCGATCCAGAGATGAAGCGCAAGCGTCGGATTGCCTCATACAACATGTTCACCATGGAGGCAAACCTCAAGTCGTCTGTGCGAAGCAGTATGAAGTGGATCAAGTCCAAGATCTCCGATGTTCGATACGGCCTCTGAAGCATAGATTCTTGTTTTGTGGGCGGTTTGATGTTCGCTGGTGTTTAAAATTGCATGGTAAGTCAGGAAAACTTTCATAACTAGACTTATGATCAGATGAATTGATGAGTCGCCTGTGGTTGTGTGGTACAAAATGCATCCTTGAATGCTTGCTTGTTGTTATGATGTAAATAAATGGATTAAGTGTGTGGTGTAGTGCTCCATAAGTGCAATGAATTAATGATGAATATGTAAGCAAATAATCTTAAAACTTTTTTCCTTGTGATTCTTTCCTACTTCTAATTTTTAAATATATCTTATTTTTATTAGCAAAATAATCTAGCTCCGCTACTTTTGTTTTGGATGATTGGCTGGCTGGGTTTCTCTGTTCTGTGTATTTTCTATTAATTAAATGAACAGGTAAGAATAGCAAACCAAATTTAACCCAGTGCAATAAATAGACAAATAGGCGTTGTAGAAAAATAGAAAATTATATTATGATAACAATAAGCAGTCAATTAATTATGTACCAAGAAAGGCAATTAATTATAATTATTTTAACAGTCGTATGATATATTGAAGAACATATCATATATATACAGAGAGAGTTGGGCTATGGTGTATTGTAATGTATAGACCCTCTTGTACATTGAACTATAAATTGTTGGTTTTGATTTCAAAACAACCGATCCAAACCGTTCAATTTGATATCCATATTAAAATGCATTTGGAAACCAAATTTTACATTTTTTTGGAAACTATTTGCTATTTTTTTTTTTTTTTGAAAATCGCTGTTTTTCTATGGTCCAAAAATTTCTGAAAAACAACAATTTTCAAAAATTCTAAAAATATAGTAAACAAATTCTAAAAAATATAAAATTTGGTTCCAAACCACATTTTGATATGGAGAACACGTTGAACTTTTTAAATAAACTATTTGAACTTCAAATCTAACAGTTTGTAGTCCAATATACAAAAAGACACATACATTATAATTTACCATATCCCAACTATATATATCATGCCTAGCAAACCGTGGTCGGAATAATACCCCACATTAATTCAACTTTCGTAGGACCAGTGTCGTCTAATAAGTCTTCTTCCTTTATTCAATCAATTTACCTACTTGTATGAATTATTAATTAGGTTAATCGATCATTAGCTAAAGTTGACCCCTCCCCCAGAAAATGAAACTTTACCAAATTCTTTTCTCAATGAGCACTGAGATTATTAGGTCGAAGCTTCACTGTATTATTATGTGGTGGATCCTCTGAGGTAATTCAAAATTTGAATTTGGATCTGAACTGCCCGATCAGAATCCGAATCAATCCGGTCCGAAGTGAAATGCACATATCCTCTTTAATTTCATGCCAAAGCAGATCAGACGGTCCGGATCTAAACTCATTTACCTTAGTTGATATGCATTCATCATGCATGCATGCCAGAGCCTTTGAAAGATTTTGAGCGTTCCCAAATGGTTCATTTGTTTCAATCCAGCATTTTAGAAAATTGCTTCTCAAAAAAAAAAAAAAAGTTGGTGGGTTGGTTCCTGGGATCCACTTCAATTAATTAATTTGGCTTAAATCAGTCAGTTCAAAGAAAATGTTGATTACTTGTCGGCCTTTAACCATACAAGAGAACTAATTTTCTCTTGTTTTCTTTTTTAGGTGAAAATAAGTTTTCTTCTGCAAAGCAAGAGTAAATAAAATAAAATTAAGGAGGTAGAATAAATTAGCGTATCATAAGTTTATGTTATGAAGAAGGCTAAAAAGTATTACAATTTGTTACATTTACAAAAAATGAAAGGAAAAAAATGTAAAAGGATGGAAAATACAATTGATTGAATTGTTTATAAACATTGCGCAATGTTTGACATCCTACAATAATAGAGATAATATCTTACTACAATTATCGGAGTACAAAAATAAAATAGTATATTCTAATAAAAAATAATATTCCGTAACACACTCTCTAAAATTGAACATAAAATATCAGGTGAAGTTTGCATGTATTTTATGTGATCGAAGTGATCGATATTTAATAGTCATATTACTTAAAATGATTGGTTCACAAGATGGAATTATCACTTATCAGTGGGATGTTGTCGAACTAGACGACTCGATTTAATTGGTTCACATGTAGTCACAAAAAGAGTCACCACAGAAGATCGCTGACTGGTTTGATCAACTAAGATGCGACTAGCAATACAGGACCCTATTGGAATCAATCAATCAAAGATGATAAAGTGGCAAATAGCAATACAAATACGATAGACATATTTCGCAACAAGCAGAGTACCGGAGAAAGGAAATGACACACGGGGCAAAGGCGGGTTGATGGCTCAGGCTTTAGATTAGATCACGCTCCCCTTTCTTCTTCTCTAGATCTCAACAGGAAGGAATATATTAGAGTGCCACAAGAGAAACAGTTGTGATACTGATACTGTATGCGAGCAGTGTGAAAGCAGCGCAAGGACCCGAGCAAATGCAATGCTGAGTGGGTGGTGGCCTGGTGGGTCAGCGAAGTACAAAAGGGTACTACAGTGGAAGGCGCATCATTAGAGTAAAGATCATTGGGGGTATATGTAATGACAGTGCAGTTTTGACTTCACACAGCTTACAACGATGAAGTTAAATGGAAAAAAAATATATGATTCTGCGCTGCATTAAGTTAAAATAGTATTATTCAATTATTGTTGAAGTCAGCACAGAATTTTGTGACTGGTCCATAAGCTATTTGAATCCTCCTTTATTATAAAAAATGTTGCAATAAAAAAAAAAATTCTACAGATTCTAAATTAATGAGGTAATAATTTTGTGCGAATACGGTTACGGAATGCATTGGCAACATGGTGTATACTAAATTTATTAAAAAGATAAATAGAACTTGCAATAATGGTCCAAATATTATTAACTAATAGCAGAAAATTTTATTGGTGTCATCCTAAATGATACTAACAATTTAGAGTAATGAAACTATGTTGCTTAAATGCAACATTAATTTTGTGTGCTAGATGTTATCAACTATATGCCAAAGCTGATTTAGAAAAAATGAAATGTCAACACCGATAATATATTAGTCACTAAATGTTATCAACCAAATGCCAAAACCATAGTTGTCAAATTTCAAATGAGTGCTACCGGAATTCCGGATTCTAAATAATAGCAAATATTGTGCAAACATAAACTGCAAGAATATGCAATTATTTATTCATGTATCTTTGCTGAGCAAGTATAAAAAATAATTTTAATATCCATTTAATACTTTGTTTGTTAGAAATTAATTTGATAATTTGATAAGAGCACATTAATAGTTAAAAGTATAATTTAATAAATTAAAATTATGTAAATCAAATAAAGTAAATTTGTATGACATTCTTTTTTTTTTTTTTGAAGGTTGGAGGCTGATTGTATGACATTCTTGAATATAATTAAATAAAGAAATCAAGCTCGAGGCAAGTTCGAATTATTTTTGATACGTTGTTTGCTGAAGTCATAGCAGTTTCTAAGAATAAAATGGCGCACTAATATACATATAAAGTATCTTATTCATTCTAAAGATTTGACTCGGAACAAATGTCTAGAATTTGCACTGAGAGCATAGAAGACATCTATTTTGAAAGAAGTGAAGTCTCTCATACCGTATTTCTCAACGAAACGTAATGAAACTTTATTTTGATGGAAAAGAAAGACATGTACCTTATTTATTTATTTTCTCTAAATGGTGATAAAATAAAAATTCTTATCAATCAGCAATTCAGCAGAGATAGATAGCAGGGGACAGGGGAAAGGAATTGATTCTACATTGTCCCATGGAAATATTCTCATTTTCACGTGCATTTCCCTTTAACAGGCTTTAATATTCTCATTAGTGGTAATTAATGATGGCGATCCTCTTGATGACCCACATTTGTATCGTTCCATTGTTGGAGCCTTACAATATACAACTATTACCCGACCCAACATTAGCTATGCGGTAACAAGGTTTTCCAATTCATGCATTCTCCTTCTACCTTGCATTGGGCTGCGGTGAAGCGAATTTTACGCTATCTCAATGGGTCTCTTTCTCATGGATTGACCCTCAAAGCTTCTTCTTGTTTCACTCTTAACGCTTATTGCGATGCGGATTGGACCGGATCTCTGGATGATCGCAAATCCACTTCGAGTTATTGTGTCTTTCTTGGACCAAATCTTATTTCATGGGGCTCAAAGAAGCAACCAACTGTCGCTCGCTCTAGCATAGAAGCGGAATACCGAAGCTTAGCAGTCACGAGTGCAGAATTGGCTTGGGTTCAATTTCTTCTTGCCGAATTGAAAGTCAATTTAGCCTCTTCTCCGACGCTTTGGTGTGACAATCTCGGTGCTTCATTTCTCGCATCTAACCCCATGTTCCATGCGCGTACAAAGCATGTAGAGATAGATATGCACTTTGTGCGGGAACGTGTTCTCAACAAATCATTACAGATTCCGTTTCTCTCCAGCCGAGATCAGATTGCTGATATATTGACCAAGCCCCTTGCGGCCCCACGTTTCCTTCATCTCAAATCCAAGCGGACTGTCACCGAGTTGCCATTAGCTTGTGGGGGGCTAATACAGATACTGAAAATCCAACATTAGCTAGTTATAGTTAGTTAGGCAGTTAGCAACCGATTGTAATTAAGAAGTCTGTTATAAGGCTGTTAGAGTTGTTAGACAAGCAGTTAGTCAAAAACCAGAGGACTAAACATCTTTTATAATTAAACAGCACTTGTGTAAACATTCAAAGAATCAATGAAATAATAATTCTACATAAATTCCTTCTCTTATCTCGTACCAGCACCTTTATTACAATCTGTTTCATATATACACGCCAATCTCTGTGAAATTAGATCAGGTGAGGTATCTGAATTGTCAAGTTAGATCCGGACATTTTAACTAAGATTGTACGAATCTTAAAGCACATCTCTCAATATTTTAAATAGGTTTGAGAGTCACCGCTAAAAGTACGACATATCTTTCTTCTTCCGATTGACAAACAAACAACGTGATGAGAATTGAGAAGATAAATGCATGAATAAAGAGGTTAAGAGGTGTCAAAGCTTTGATAAGTAGCAAAGCACCAAACATGGCATTATAGAGTCACGGGCCGGGTCAACGGGTTTGCATTAATCCACAGTTTAAATTTGGGCCTGATCCAGTTGGGTTGAAATTATCCAACTGCAGTCCAAGACACAGAAGCACCGATTTCTACCATTAAAATAGGGAGTGCGTGTCCTCTAAGATATCTTGCGTGACCGACGTGTTACACGTGCACCCCCCCCCCCCCCGCCCCCCCGAGAGCAAGTTGGAAGGATTAAGTTGCCATCAGCCAACAAATCATACAAATTTAATGAATCAACGCTGAGTTGAACTGTCAACTGTCAACTGTCAAGCGTCGTACCGCTTAGTACAGGTGTGTTTATCATTAGGCACACAATCAGGTCCCATATATGTACGAAACAATGAGAAGTTCATGATCTCCGACATTCAATTTCGTCAAAGAATTTTTTTTTTTTTTTTTTTGCTTCATTAACAGCCCGTAGGCCTAAGAAAAAATATCCCTGATATTCAATGAGGCCTCTGTAGCATACACATTTTAAGGTGGGGAATTATTTTTATTTGACAATGTCAGATAAATTTTTCTTGAAGCTTGCGATTAGACTTATTAAATAGTTTTGTTCTCTCAGGAGTGGATTTATTAAATAGATTTTTACCTCTAGCATCCATGAAGAATCATTGAAGATGTAACCGAAGCCTTATTGTTTGTAAACTAGGGGTAAAGATATCGACAAAACTAATTTGACTTTCTGCAGTACATCACAATTAAAAACAAGATACATAAGTATTTTATTAATGTTCTGCATGAAGTAAAAACAGCTCTGTAAATACCTTTACACTAAAGTGCTGCACTGCTTTCTACATAGTGACGACTTCTGATGGCCACAGAGAGTAAGGCAGACCATGAGCAGTTCGCTCGTTCAGCCCTTCTTAAAAAAAAGTTACAGCAGACTAGCTTTTTTCTCTTTGTGAGTTGTGAGTTGTGACCGTGTGAATAAATAAACATTAAAGACATCCATCTGCCTCAGCAGCTCTTGTTCCAATGGAATACAGCCTGCAGTCTGTAGAGCCTCACTCTGGAAAGTAAGGTTATAAAATACGGTTTTCATGCGGATTGCGGTGGTCTTACGGTACACGACCACATATGCGGATTTTTGTGCAGACTTATATATGCGGATTATACGGCCGCTTATCCGATTTATAAGTGTTCTTTTAGTTCCACAACTTTAAAATAATAGAAGGAAGCTCCTTAGAAATCTATAAAAGAAACCATAGATTAAGGAGGGAACCACTCAACTGGATGGATGAGGCCTGATGGGTTTGGATCCAAATTAATTTGGAACTGTTTTTGTTAATTAATAATTAATAAAATAATAATAAATAATAAATGTTTGGTGCATGTAATATTATGCAGATTGCTGGACTGCACATGCAGATATGCGGCCGCATATGCAAAACCGCATAGGAGGGACTACATAGCTTTTTCTATGCGGTTTCTAACTACATACGCATATGCGGCCGCATGAACCGCATTTTATTACACTGCTGGGAAGCAAATCTGCTGCGATTCTAAGGGATCGCAGGGTCCTGCAATTCTAATACCAACCATTCAAACGGTGAAACCCAGAATTCTTTTGAGAAGTCAGTTTTTGTGCACGAATCTCAAAACATGTGAATGGTTGGGATTAGAATCGCAAGGACCCTACAATCCCAAAGGATCGTAGCAGATTTATTTCCCTCACTCTGCTCCAGAACAGGAATCCGAATCTGCTGTTATTCAAATAGAATAATAAGATCCTGTTATTTCAAATTTAATTATTGGATTTTTCATGCGCGAATCTCAATAAAGATCAACGGTTATATATGAAATAACAGGTTTCTCTTATTCTATTTGGATAACAACAAATTTGAACTGCCAGAACAGACACAACACTCGGTGCTCTCCAGTCCCCAAATCCAGGAGCTTAATCCCTAAGTACGTGTTCGGCAACGCAGATTAAGGCTCCTTAGCCTTCCTTAAGGTCTTAAGCGGGTCGAACACCTATGCCTTAGACGGGCTTAAGGCCTCCTCCTTAAGCTGAATTTTAAGCTGGGTATTTTGCTTCCTAAGCACACTGACCTCCTTAAGCTGTTTCTTTTTTACTTTTTTTCACTCATTCTATGTGCTTAATCCACTTGAGTTGTTGCCAAACACCAATTCCTTAGTGAAGATTAAATTGTCAAGCCTTAATCTCTTAAGCCATGGTGCCGAACATGGCCTAAAGAAACTCAAATTTTGAGTTTGGTTTAGAATCGTCTGATCTAGAACGACTCTTTCAATATTTGCACCCGAGTAGATTGAACAGTCCGGATTCAAATTCAAAATTTGAGTTTCTTCAGGAGATCCTGACCCCTACATCTTGATCTTAAAGCAGATTCTCTATGATTCAAAGACACCAAATAATTTTGGTCCGGCTTGGAGTTATTGTATCTCCTCTATTCTCTACGTTAAAAGGAATGCACATTTATCACCATGTTAACTCTTAAATGAGCACCATCAAAGTTAAAGGAGAAACACCCTATGTGATATGGGATGGAAAGTATTCTATATGATTCTTCTTGATTGGATGATGAGACTTATGAAGTGTCAGTTAACTATATGACTCAAATCCAATGATCTGATGAATACATAAAATGTAAGACATCTAAAGGAAACAATTGAGCCCCGTAGATTTTGAGAATATGTTGTATTGCTCAAAATAGATTATATTTTTTAGGGATTTAATTCTCTTAAGAAATAGTGAGAGTGGTCTAAGGATCACTAAAATATATCTCTTTGAGAGATTAACTCTTGTTTGGAATAGATGTTGAGGTTTGGGAGTTAAGTTGAACTTGACACAAACGAGTTGTGTACAAGGTTCTGAAACTTACAATGAAAGAGTTGGCTCGTAGTTGATGAGTAACAAGTCAAGCAAAGGTTGCTTAACTACCTCTTTCATCACATACACTACATGAAGGGTAGGCTATACATAAGATAGATGTATAAAAGATATTTTTGTGTGGGACACAAATGAACCCTTGTATTATGCGAAAGCGATAGAAAGACTCAAATCCAATAAATTGGCTATATGCCATAATTTCTGAAATGTATACGATATACAACAATCATGTCAAGTCCTTAAATATCCAAAAGCTTAGGGCTTGTTGGATCAAATGGTTTCTCATTTGATGAAAATCAAATAGACATAAATTTGACTGTATACAAGGTGCAAATGATTAAGAAGGTGCTTTCTCATTTGTGATAACGTTTAAAGTCAATTGTATTAACCTTAACAATTGCAACTTTTCATTGTGAATGAAAGATTGGCAAAAGGATAAGAAACAGCCTTTGCAAAAGGAAGTTTAGTAGATCATACCCACAGGTTTGTGAAACCTAAAGGATGTTAAGAAGGTTTGCAAGCTTGAGAATGTGTTTTAAGGCTTGAAACAAGCATTTAGAAATAAATTGGAAATTCAATTTTGAAGAAAATTCAAAGAATTGAATTATTGTCAGAATTGATGAAGAACCTTATAACTACAAATATTTAGTGCGAGGTTTGAAATTTGAAAGTTTTGATGCTTAGATAACAAGGAATAAAACAAAAAATTTATTCAACTCAAAACAAACGATCTAGTTATTGTAAATGCAAGAAACAATCTTAATTAGCCTAATCAAAAGGGAATAAACTAATACCTTGGATTTGATCTCCAAATCAAATCAAGAAAGGGTTGTCCTGCTTAGCAACTTCTTATT
The DNA here is from genome assembly GCA_025461125.1 of Carex kokanica. Lineage (NCBI taxonomy): Eukaryota > Viridiplantae > Streptophyta > Magnoliopsida > Poales > Cyperaceae > Carex > Carex kokanica. The sequence goes on along the minus strand of JAJGRX010001454.1, from coordinate 65,315 downwards.
CCCTTTCTCTTTCAATGGTGGTTGTGCTTAGCCCTTCAAATGACGAGCCTCCTTAGGTATTCACCGAAAGATTAAAGAAATACTTGTATCTCTAAGGCTAGTAAGAGATTAACAAGTAGAACCTTAATCCTAGTTTAACCCTCTTGTTAATTTCTGAAAATTTCTTAGAGGATTTCTAGATCTCAACTCATGAGAGAAAAATAGGAGAGAGGAGAAAAGAGCAAATTTCGGCCAAGATATATTTCACTGAATTTTGACCTTTCGGTACTAAAACCTTTATATCTTTTTCTTGGTAACTCCAAACGACTTGAAATCTTCACCATTGGATTCTAGACTCCAAGGGCTACAGATTACATAGGTCATACGTCCAGAATGGTTAATATTTGCCTTTTCAAATTTCAGTTCAACTTACCAAAAAAAATATGTCCAGAAATTTCTTTCCTCTTTAATGAGATTGATTAGATTTAATGACATATTTAAATATTCCTTAAATCATGCCATTACTAATCAATTCTCCCCAGCATATATTTGGGCTTTGGGCTTAAACATACTAATCATATTAATATTTAATTAAGTCCACAATCCCATACATTAAAAGGCCAACATATAAATTAATATTCTATATTAATTTATATGCATCTCTCATGTGTCAAAAGTCATTTAAAATATGTCACACATACTTTAAATATTACTAGAATTATTTTACAACATCTCCCTGTTATAAAAATTGTTCATATATTAATAACATATAATTTGTACAAATTAATTATAACTCCTTATAATTAACATAGCACATATTATATACATATCACATATGCTTTATTAATATATTTTCTTTTAATCTTTCATATGGTGTGACCCTATGGGATCCCATCATTATGGCAATGAAATTAAACATTTTAATTCCATAAATCAATGATACAACTAGCCATGGTATATTGATTACCCAAATGATGTGGATGAAAAAGCACAATGCAAAATCACGATCCCTGTAACATTAAAAATGTTGTTGTGTCAATTCCTTGCCACATGATATCTAAATAATCGTAAGGTAGGAATGTGTCATCCTTACGAATTATTCTTTTTTGATTTCTTGAAGTTTAATTATGATATGATTATCATATAATCATATTGCATGCACATAATACAAACTTTATCAAGGGACCCAGAGATATCATCGCTTATATTAACATATAAGGGACAATGGTTTCTTGATACGTATCATTCTTCCGCATAAGTTATATGCACTGCAGTAACTGCCTATATAACTCCTGGTTAAAGAGAGCGTTGGACAGTACCAACAATACACATCCCTTATGTAAGAAAAATAAATATCTCAACCAAAGAATTCTAGACACAATGAAATCAATGACACAGAACACAATCCATATGATATTTCATTCTTAGGTCTGTCCAGTGCCATACATCTCCATGTATGCACATGTGTGATTAGATCTATAACTCCTTATCTATAACCTGTAGAACATGACCATCATCTAATCACTACACTTATCTTATATGGTCAACCAGTGTACCTTGCTGATTGCCAAGATAAGGGACATTTAAGAGTAAACAAATTTATTCATTGTGAAGTTCTACAATTTAAGTCATCAACTCAAATGATCCACTAATATGAATACTCAAGGTACAAAATGATAAAATCATTCACTAATAAACTAAACATATCATACATATGATCTGGGTCTAGGACACCAACACTAACAAAATTTTCTAGTACTATATGTAGTTGACATATTGTTTAGAAGATATGCCCCATTATATGATATCAAATCTCATCTTAAGAAATGTGATTTATGTTGGAGATTTAAGACAAGATTGCTTATGTGATTAGCAAAAGATCTAAAGGTTAGATCTTGATAAACTCATAAAGGTTTTGAGTTTATGTATAGATTTAGAGTAAACATTCAAAATGGATAAATCCAAGAGAGGATTTATACCCACAGTGATGGGATACATCTGAGCAAGATTCTTTGTCAATGACAGTTGATGAGCTAACAAAGATGTCTGTAGTGCCTGATTAAGGTACAATAAATGTTTATCTAAAGATACACTTGTTGCGGCTGATCGTATGCTTGAGCATGACGAGTCGATACCAACTTTGAACTTAGATTTTGGAAGCAAGTAATACAGTTATAAGATCTCATTCACTTAGGGAAGTGATGAAATAAGTTAACTGTATAGTATGGATGGTCAACTGTTATTGCTGAAGAACAACACAAGTTTGGAACCAACCATACATTAAATCACATTGGAGATAATATATATATTTTCTCAGATAATGAAGTTGTAGATTGGAAAAGTTCCATAAATCACAACAGATAAATCTATTGAGTAAAATTTAAATAATGGTCTTGAAAGACCATTAAGGCTATCCGCTAGATCAATGATAATTCATTTTGGTGAAATGAATTTAGGTTCTAAGCATCACCAGTTGGATAGATATCTATTGAAGACAACACTAGTGACTTAGCTCAAGCCTACAAACCTTGTATAAATTGATCTAGATATAATCTAAAATATTTTTATCTCTTGATCTAGGAGAATCATTTGGTAAAGGCAATAAAAGGAATATTGGGACACATAAAACACATCCAATATGTTAACCAAACTTCTTGAAAAACCAAACCTGAGAATCACGTTATTTTCCAAGGTATTTGATACATGACAAAGCAGGTTTTGAAGAAGGTGTATTAAAGTAATATAATTTGAGCTTTGATGCATGTGATGCATATCGCTTAAGTTTTCAATACATTCAGTTTTTGTGATTAGTGTCAACATTTTTTACTCTAGTTCAAGTGGGAGATTGATGGAGTTAGTGTCATAGAGCAAATGTTGCTACATAATATTGTTCATATAATGGTTGATTTAATCAACTTGTTCCTAAAGTTTTACATTACTTTATAGTATCTGAAATAAGATTCCGAGATTGTGAAAACACTATTTCGTAATAATTAATAAACTCTAGATATCCCTAATCTTTGTATACAACAAGGAACACTATTTACAAACAAGATTAGCACGAGGATTAAATGTTGATTGTGTTTCACAGATCAATCTATGGTGGATCGATTTAATCTTAGATATGCATATTAGCATAATATGGCATTGGAATGACCTTATGTGAACATTGATAGGATTTTGTGTTTGGTGTCAATATATGTTCACATGGTGTATATCTTATGTCCGAGTTATTCGATTTTCTTATATAAGGAATCTGTCTTGTAGTATTGTCTAATGCTTTCTGCAAAGAACGGTTATAAGGGCAATTACTCAAGGTTATATTCCTCATATAGAGAAGTTCGGGAATATCAAGATGGCAATTATTCCTTATGCAATAATAGTAAATATTGTGTAAGCAATGATATCTAAGGGCTCCTTGATGAAGCAAGACTGTAATGCATGCAATATGATCAAAGTGTTGATTGTACATTATATAGTCAAACTTCCTATTCAAGAAACATAATAGATATAGTTCATGAGGATGACTCAATCCTAATACCTAAACATATCAATTAGAGATATCATGAGATAATGGATAATTACACGGGCAATATATGATACTGTCTATATTGGATAAATGATACTGTTGGAGAACAAGTCATCTGTATTAATTGGGTAATCATAAGGATTTATGCTAGAAGTTATTTATGATCAATAGAATGTGATTCTATTGCCAACATAAATACATATCCAAAGCGGTCACACCCTATAAGGTACTTGTTGAGATATCCTACTGAGATATGATACTTAATGGTGTTATGTGATAACACTAAGTCAAATCCTAGAATGTATCATGTGATGTGAGATATTACATATGGCATTCAATCAACACATATATGTGTGGATCAATGATCCAATTAATTTGGTACATGTGATGTACAAATTAATTGAGAAGTTATTTAATATGATTAAATAAAAAAGAGGTTGATTGAACTTATTCATTAGGTCAATTTAATTATTCCAATGGATAGAGCTTGATTCAACGATTGCGTAGATATGTGGAACGCGCAAAACAGACTAACAATTTGGGTTTTATGGCCACAACAAGTTTGACTTGACCTCAATCAACAAAAGTCAACTGCGGGAATGAGGCGTCTGATGTGGAGTGATTGTTGACTAGTCAACATATGTAGTGGAGAGGAGTAGACTTGAGGAAGGGGTTTGGTCCACTTGGTCCATATATATTTTGTGAATGATTTGAATATAACATTGGTCCATTAGACCAATATATTGTATTATTACCATTACATCCACATGGAGATGAATCTCATTCATTCATTGGTTGGATAGGATGGTAATTTCACAATTTAATGAGAGCCTCCATTTAAATAGCCCCACCCTCCCTATCTCTCTCTTCGTGCCATTCATTTCTCCTCTCTTCTTCCTCTCCCTTCTCTCTGGCCAAACCCACCAAGGGCCGCCTCTCCTAGGTCGCCGCCTTCCACCACCGACCGCCACCACCTGCTGGATGGCGCCGCCGCCTCCGTTCATCGCTGGCTGCCGCTTTGCGCCGCCGCCACCACCACCTTGCTTTGGGTCTCTTTCGTGTTCTCTTTTTGAGCTAGTTTTAGATCTTTATTTGCTTCTCGTTTTGATCCTCCTTTGCTCATTTGATTGTTTTCATTTGAGTTGCTAATGTGTTAATCCTTTGCTTGTTCTTTTGATTTGTTCATTGTGTTGGATTGCGAGTCTACGAGTGAAGTTATAAAGAATTTGATTTTGGAGATATTGTAGTACATCTAGTATTGGAATCATCTTAATCAAACCTTGGGTGGATCAAGCTTTGAGGTTGTCATTGTGGTAACTTGGAGAAGAAGGCACAAAGGGAGACTAAGGTGCTAGCTTTAGCGCTCTCCCTCCATTCACTTGGAGAGGTATGTTTTAAACCCTATGCTTGTTCAAATGTGTGATGTGAACAATAAACTACGTGGATGATTGCTTTTTTTGTCGTAAGATCGTATATGTTAGGCTAGAAAATTTAAAAGTGCACCATCTAGGTGCATGTAAACCCCATCATCACTTGAGAAAAAGAGGATTACCACTGACAAACATATGTCATCTCTGCATGAAGTTGAAATGTTAGTCCAACACTTCTTTAGTCAGTGCTCATACACGAAACACATCATGGATCAAATCACAAGAGCAGGATTGCCTCATTGCTAGCAGTTCACAAACAGAAGATTCAAAGAGGCAATAACATAATCTCAACACAAAACAGTAAGAAGAATGCAGACTGCGGTGTGTTTCATAGTGTGGAGGGAAAGATGCAGGAGAATCTTTAGAGATGAAACTACTTATGGAAATCAAACAAGATTTTAGAGACTAGTACACATCGCCGTGACACTGGGAAAACCGACAACAAAGGCTCAATGCTAGGACAACTGATTTTCTGAATTTCATTTAAGTTTTTCCTTGTATTACTTTGACTAAATTTACTTTTATCAACTTTACTGTTTTCTTCTATGATTACCATGTAATAAGTTTTTTTGAACATTGTAACACAAAAATGACACTTCTGGTGTCAACTATTAATGGAACTTGAGGGTTTGACCTTTACTTTTCTCTAAAAAAAAGATCACATAGATCTAGATAATTAATTACTTCACAATTTTTTTTTGATAATTTGAAGAATCAATTTAAATTCACAACGTGATTATAAATTTTGTATTGGTTTTTTTTTTTTAGTAAAGATTGGAGGTCAAGTCACCAAACTATTTAATTTTCATAAATAATTCTCTCATTTGAGTTTCAAATCAGCAACCTCTCATACGAAAAATATTGTTTTTGTCACTAGTTCAAAAGCTGATTCTTGTTATTAGTTTGTTTCAAAATCAGCGGTTCAGATTTACATTCTAGTTTGTTTTAATAATCATTTTACTTGTGTGTAGCTAACTTCATATAACATCACATCAATATTACAAAAAACTGGATTACTTCTACGAAATTTTGATTTTATCGGATTGAATACGAAATCAAACTCTAGCTATTTCGTTAATTCGAATCAAATTATAAATTTACCTTCAAAAGTTCGCTCTCAATCCAACACACTAGGGTTGTTAATGAACCGAGTTTGAGTGAGTTGGAGTATACTCGTGCTCGGTTCATAAAGTTAATGAGCGAGTCAATTCGAGTTGAGAAGATCATACCGAGTTGACAACTCAACTCATGCTTAACTCGTTACCAGCTCGAGTTGACTGGTAACTCGTTAAGACTTAAGACCAATTGATGTTTGAATTTTAAGCAATTTGAATTTCTTAAATATGGAAGTCCTAAATGATACGTAATAGAAAACAAATTTAAACAAAAAAAACACTAAATATTTGAATTTGACATAATTTAACAACTAAACAGTGCATGTCAAACAGCCAAACAACATAAACTATAGATGGAAAAGGAAAGGGATAATAGATGAGCTAGGGTCTGCTAGGTCCTTTGCAATTTTGACCTGAGTTTGGATCTAATTAGGATTAGATGTGGCATGATTTTATGTAATTCAAGTTGGTAATGAGCAAGTTGGAGTCTGCTTATGCTCAGCTTATTAAGTTAATGAACGAGTTGATAATGAACAAATCATTAGCGAGCAAGTTATGAATGAGTCACGAGTTACAAACTATTTTATCATTGGTGCAACACATGTATATTCAATTTACTAAAAAAACACACGCATATAATTCAATGTTACGTTATATATTTCTTAAAATATTTGTATCCGTCATCAATCGATAGAATGTATAAACTACTCGTACAACATGAGGTAAAAAGCCAAAAAGAGTGATAGAATGAATTATATTTACAATGTGGGATATAATATTTAATTATTTTAAACAACATGCACATTCTTACAGTTTTTAAGAAAAAATCGTAATAATAAAAAGATATTTTTTGAAATTCTCTAATAAAACTACCGCCTTTCCAAAATTTAAAATTTCGTCTATTATTTTTTCCAAAAGATCAATTTAATTTTTTTATATTTCTAATATAAATATTTTCAGCTAGCAATGCGAATTTTTTTAGAAACCATAAACAAAAAAAAAATTACCAAACCAATTGAATAGGTTTCGTTTTTACAAAAATCATAAAAATCGAAATAACATTTTGGTTCAAAGGGTTTCTTTTACGTACTGAATTGCAATTTCAGTCTGAGGTAGTTTCACAGATTTTGGAGAAAAATTATGTGACTGTAGGCTAAAAACTTGTGAAACTATAATGAGTCGAAATGGTAATTTGGTAAGAGAAAAACAAAAGTTCAGATCGAAATGTTATATTTCAATTCTTATAGTTTGTGTAAAAAACAAAACCGATTAAGTTAGTGCGATAAATTTTATTCTTTTTTATTAATGCATACGCCTTCATTTTCCCTACCACAAATTCCACGCGTAATAAATATGGGGAATTGGGTATCTCGGAAACGGAGATGAGCGTCATTAATTTGTCTTGTACTTGAACCCTTTTGCAGAAAAATATGAATGGACCAACCTATTAAAAGTCGTGCCCCGGATAAGCTATGACGAATGTGTATATCACCTCTTTAATATTTAACTGCTGTCATTCTTAAAAAGAAAATCAACAGCTGTGAAAAGCTTTGAGCTTTAACTTTAAAATCTTTAAAATTAACTTTAAATAAAAGTTCAAAGTGTTAAGACTGATTTATTTTATGAGACATATCTATTTTCGTACTGCTTAATTTTATACTAAATTAATTCATAAATTCATAAATTTTACATGTAAACGCATTTGTGAAGCATTCTGGTTTCAACAATTTATGTTTGCCTTCCGAAGCCAATTCAATAGATTTTGGTGTTAAATTCACCAACAGCCAAGTAATTTTTATAAATTTTAGTCTTCCATTGTTTTAATATTAAGAGAGTTCAAATGCTTTAATATATCAGCGTCTTTATTGTGTATTTATTTGTAAAACTTTAATAATTTAAATAATTATTTGTATATGTATGTATAGAAAATAATACAAATCATAATTAAATTTTTTATTTTGACACATGAGTTTTATATATTTTATATTATGATTAAAAAAATTAGGATATGTTAAATAAAAAACTAAAAACATTTGAGCCCTCTTCTAAATTTTTGCAGTGCTTTAGCAGTTAAAAGTGATGCAAGAACACAACAAGAATTTTTAGCGTAATATAATTGGAAAAGATTAATATTTGAATCCTCTGCATTAACGTACCTTTTGAGTTAATTTTTGAACCCTACGATCAGAATTGAATCAATCTGGGCACGCTGATAAGTTATATAAGGACGCCCTTTAATATCGGACGGTCCAGATCATAACTCAAAATTTGAGTTAACGCAGAGGATACCAATTGGTAAAACCAACTCCACACAAAAAATGTATATAATAAGGCATCTCAACCATAAATGCGACCCGTTGCAGAGAGTTAAAACCCGTGCTGTGCTCTGCTAGTCTGCTGTCCTAGTGTGCGTGGCTGCGTGCTGTATACCTCCATCTCTCTCTCTCCACCTTTCTCTCCATCTCAGGTAAAGCTAGCCCAAAAGTTGAACCAAATTTGAAATGATAGGTATGGGCTTTAAAGTTGTCTGAAGTCACTCGAACGACTTCTCTTCCGATTAAAATTTTCTTTTTGAGGAAACTCCAATTGAATATTTGAGCAAAAGAAAAAAAAAAGAGAGATATCTTTTCCTCTCATTCTCTCTGCTCTTTCCATGGATCACCAAAACAACCTCACCAATTTCAAAATGCTTCTATCATCCTTCAATCCGAGCTCTGGTGGCGAGTCCATGGACTCGGATGAAAGGATTCAGCAAGATTTTGACCTCAGCGAGGTATCTTTGTGAGAGCTTGCTTGTTGATTTGAAAAATACATATCTTGTTTTTTGTGTTGTTAATTAAAATGGTAGTTGTTATTTGTTTATGTTTGTAGGATGGGGTTGGTGTTTCAAAAGAAACCGTGAAGACATCTAAGCCGAGAAGCTCTGGAAGCAAGAGAAGCCGAGCGGCAGAGGTTCACAATTTGTCAGAGAAGGTGATTTCATCTTTTATTTTTGCATCAGTGTTCAAATAAAATACTGTTTTAATAGAATAGCAGGTTGATATTTTGTTTTTTGGAGAAATGCTATCGACACCTGAATTTAGTGCTCTTTGTATGTGAAGCCTCATCTATGGACCAATTGGGAAAATTTATTGTGAGAAATACATTTAATAAGGATTTCTGCTCCAGTGATAGCATCTCAAGGGCAAAGAAGAAAAATGTAACTTTTTACACTAGATTTACAAAAGCAGATGGCGAGAATGTCTGTCATAAATTGGACAATACGATCACTAGATGTTTGTTCAGTTTCTTCTAGCCTGAATAGTAAATTAGTAATTGGTAGCATTGCAAGTTATTTTGTAGACATGCTTTGGATGTTAAGAGTTCTATGACCATATGACTTTGTTGGAAAACTGAACCAAATTATTATAGAATATTTTATAACAAATCATTATACCATTGTAAATTGTGTAGAATCTCATCGACTCACCTCTTACAACTTTATGGATGATCTATGAACACAATTCCAGAATCCTTGTTGTTCACTGCACTATTCCCATAATGAACATTGGTGAAAGTCATGATGATTAACAATAGATTCTGTATTTTATGGATTGAATTGCAATATTGAGTGAGACACATTACGGATCGACCCGTGCTATGGATCCATATCTCTATTTCTCAAGTTCAAACAGTCAACCTGAACCGTTAAACATGATCTCCATATGAAATGTACTTGGACACCAAATTTTACATTTTTTAGAATATTTTATTATTTTTATAGGTAAGTAGAAAATCACTTGATCTAATAATTCTGCACCATCCGAAAGCCAAAAGCAGTGATTTTCTACCTATTTAAAAAAAAGTAAAAAAACTTCTAAAAAATGTAAAATTTTGTCTTCATGTACATTTTCATGCACACATTATGTCTAACGGTTTGGATCAACTGTTTGAACTTTGAAAATAGAGATATGGATCCATAGTACGGGTCGATCGTAATATGCATATTACCATAGCCTCACTCTTGCAATATTATATAATTTTAGAGAAAAGTTTCATGTCATCAAGTAATTATAAAATCACATAATGTCCATATATAAAAAGAGGCAGACCATGTTGCTATTATATATGTTTATTTTTCAGATTGAAATGTTATTTATCATCACCAACATTTTTACAATGTTGAAATAAACATAAATTCAAGTAGTTTGACTGGTAAGTATTTGGTCCCACACTACTCATAGAACTTTACAATCCCAAACCAATCTCATTATGTGTCCCAATTATAAATTATATATTCATAGATACCAAATCTGACAGCTATTCAGACTACAATACATTTTATTAGGGGCGGATCAAAAGTCAATCCAGGGGGTGCTTAGCCAGCCCCATGATTTTTAAATTTTTTAATCATGTATATTGAAATTTAATTGATCAGTAGTCAATCGGGGGGGGGGGGGGGGGGGGGGGGGAGGGTGGCTGAAACAAAAAATGCATACTATGAATATATGAATTTGTGGCCATTGGGATTTGAACCCGAGTCTCCACAACCACAGAATGGAATCCTAACCACTAGGCTACAAGCACACATTTAATCTTTTTTGTATAGTTCAGCTCCCCTCATAAAATGCTAAATGTGTGCTTGTAGCCTAGTGGTTAGGATTCCATTCTGTGGTTGTGGAGACTCGGGTTCAAATCCCAATGGCCACAAATTCATATATTCATAGTATGCATTTTTTGTTTCAGCCCACCCCCCACCCCCCGCTTAAATCTAAATTTTTTAGTTCTGCCCCTGCTATTTATGTGTTATGTTCATTGGATACAGAGAAGGAGAAGTCGAATAAATGAGAAAATGCGGGCGTTACAAAGTCTGATACCAAACTCCAACAAGGTAGTGATTTCTGCAGAACTTTTTTTCCTCCTTTAATTTTGCTCTCATTATTTATTTATTTATGTACATTTCTATAATAATTTACATTTGAATGCAGACGGACAAGGCATCAATGCTTGATGAGGCGATTGAGTATCTCAAGCAGCTTCAACTCCAAGTTCAGGTAATGTATTATAATCAATTTTTTACTCCTTCAGAAATTGTATGATCTCGATGTTCATGTCCGTTTTTTGAGATACCCGAATAATATGTTGAGTTCATACATAACTGGAAACACGTGTACTATACAGAGAAATTTATCTTCTGTATGTTATTAAATGGTACAAGTAGCCTGATCTTTGGATAACCTTTTGGAGGTTAGTGCTAAAATGCTATTTCAAAACAATAATATCATTTACGTATATTATCTTTTACAGATGCTATCAATGAGAAATGGTTTGTACTTGGACCCAAATTATCTTTCGGGTGCTCTTCAGCATCTCCAAGCCTCACAGATGCTTGCAGGTGTCTCAGTGCCTCAAGGCGCTGACGCAAGTGCGGGTTTGGATGTCCCACCCGTTAACCCAGATGCGGCCACTCCACGGCTGTTTGACCCGATAAATCATGCCATGCACCCTCGTCAACCTCCGGTGGGACCCAGTGTTCCAAATTATGGCAACAGCCATGAGCCGTTATTTCCTGCTGAGACCTTGCAACACTTTCCGATGCCAGTCTGTGCTGAGGTAAAATTACTGAAATGGTACCGGTATCATTTAATATCAATGTCTACTGTTAATCAGTTAAGATAAATTATGGGACAATAAAAACGATTTTCTAATTCACAGTTTAAAATCCACTTTCCCAATTTTATTTGGCCAATTACATGCAAAATAAGTTCAGAAAGGGGACACTAAAAGCTGAAATTTTGACTGTTCATCACAGTCAGTTCATACCAGTACAACACTCTATGAGCACCTAGTAATACTTGGCTGACATCATACACAAAGTACTATATTGTTTGGATCCCGTACATTATTGGTTGTACTTGTAAAGACAACTTGGTATTTTTCGTTTTACACTTTGAGTACTTCTTCTCAATTATGGTCAAATTACCTCCAAGTACATGACATTATTCTTGCAGACTTTTAAGTATTTATCATTTTTAGAGTTCTGTATTGTGTTGTTCAAGCATTCTCAAGTTGAAATAATCTAATTAAAAAAGATTACTGGACTAATTTCTTCTGAATACCAATTGATCAGATTTTCCCTGAAATATATTTCTTTAGATGATATTTCGAAACGAGATGTTGTCAACTCAGCAACTTTCTACTGGACAGACATCAGAACGTGCACCTGGTATAAAAATATCTATCATTTACATTTTTTATTTCTTATAAGACCAAACATAATTTTAAATAACTGGTAGTCTTGTAATATTTTTACATTTATCAAATCAGTTAAGAATCTTTGGACTAAATTGGATTTTCAAATTCAACATGTAAATTTGTTTCTTCTAGTCTCACAATTTGTATTTAATTTTGAAGCAAACGAGATTAAGTCGTCAGATGTGGGCCCATCCCAAAAATTTTTACCTCCAGCATCTCATATGGTGAACAATGATCACTTCACGGTGGCAAGAAATCAACCACACGATCTGCCTACAAGAAATAATCCTGGAAGCCAGATTTATATTCAACATTTGCACGGGTAAGTTTCAAAATTTATGATGTTATTTTAGTAAGTGCCCATGTTTATAAACTTTACTGACTTCTTTGTTGCATCTTTTTTTGCTTAAGGTTTCGAAGAGGAAGTTCTGATGCTGAATTGGAACCTGAATCGAAGGATGCTTGAAGCCTGATAATATAGCTTTTTTTTTCAACTTTAGAAAAGGCATTGAATTAATGCCAATAATTCTACTAATCCGTGTCAGAAGGCTTAGTAAATCTAGTTGTATGTGTTAGAATTTGCTTTGTTTGATTTGGATTTGCTAGTTTATTACCAAATCCTTAAAAAAATCCTTTAAAGGTGTATTCCGTGGTTGAAGCTCCCAGTAACAGGTAAAATGTAATAGGTATATATCAGACTACCATGGTACTATTGGCGTTAATTCCCTTGTATTATTTAGCCTGACCTAAATATTAACCAATATCTTGAAATAGTTCCTTATTATCTTCTGAGGCAACAAAATATTTCCTTTTAAATTTAGACCGTTCGATCAGAATAAACCAATCCGGTCCGGTCCGAGATGAATGCACGGAATGCCTTTATATTTGTGCGGATTATGATCGGATGGTCCGGATTTAAACAGGAATAGTATGTTAGCTTAGGTGATATGAATTCGAAAATGTTGTGCGTTCAGCGATGTTCTAACTTCTAACAAGTAACAATTGATTGGAGTTTTGTACTGATCTATGTTTCATGGATGCGGGTATTGTATCGGATACGATATGATAATTTTAAAAAAATCATGAATATGATACGTCTATTATATATTATTTTTTATTATTTTAATAATATTATTAATTCAAAACTTATATTATATAAATTATATATTAAAAAATTTGGATGGGAGATGATACACTAACATAAGTATAGATTAAATAACATAGTTACTCTATTTTAACAACAAAAATGAGTTGGCGTGGTGGTAAGAGATTATTGCTGAACCAATTGACCTAGGTTCGATTCCTGCACAACGCAAGAAAATACATTTTAGCGTCGAATCCAAGCGCGGTTCACACTGGTCTGGCGCAGTGCGTTCATCGGTTTGCGGGTCTGGTTCATGATTCTGGTGTATCCGGTTCGTATCCAGATAGAGACAGCCGTATCCCTGAGTGTCAACGTGTATCGAAGACCGTATTAGATGACAACGCCAGGTGACGTACAGTGGCGGAGCTACATGGACTCAGGGGTAGGCACTTGCCTACCCCTGGAAATTTTTTTTTCTTTTAGACCGGTATTTTTTGGACTTTGCCTATCCTTGATTTTGAGCTTTGCCTACCCCTGTCCTGCGCCTCAGCGCCTGCGCTGCGCGAAGTCACGAGAAAACAAAAAAAAAAAACTCGCGGAGACAGAGAGGAGAGGCGAAGCAGAAGAAGTGAAGAACCGACTACCTCTGGAAGAAGAAGCTCCGCCTTTGTCTCTGGAAGAAGCTCCGCCTCTGTCTCTGGAAGAAGCTCCGTTAATTTTTCGTTCAAACCCAAATCCGTTAATTTTTTCAAACCCGAACCGTTAATTTTTTCGAACCCGAATCCGATTATTGCCTACCCCTGGCTCAAATCCTAGCTCCGCCACTGGTGACGTATCTGATACATATTGAAGGTGTATTGGACGCGTGTCTGTATCCGATACGTACCGGATACGGGTACGGATTCCATATGATCAAGTGGTAGAGGACAAATTGTTACTTGGAGTTATTGTACTGATCAAGTAGTGGACGATAAATTTACGTTCAACGAGGTAGGTAAGAAAGGACATGGTCGGCCCATTATAAGCCGAGACAACGCAAGTTGAGCCCGTGTAGACTCTTTCAAGTCCGTTTTTCTTCTCTCTTCCAAAATTACATATATACCCATAAAAGTTCTGAATTATATATTTTCTCACCCAAACATTAACAAATACTTAAATTGCTCTTACTGAAAATCATTTTTTTAAAATTAGAATTAAACAAAAATGTTCAAACTAAAAAAGTATCGAGCGGAAGAAATTTACAAAACACAGCTCCACCGAATCAATAGAGGAAAAAATGCACTTTGTTTACTGCCTATTTTTTGACCTGTCCCAATCACTCGCAACAGAGGATTCACATCCACGACTTCCACCGAACCATTGGTTTTGGGGACATATATTTCAAAATTTTCAGGATCCTGTCCCTCTCTCCTTCTCCACTCGCCTCCTTCCCTTCTCCCTTCTCTTCCAAAACCATAAATGGCTCTTCTTTAAATAATGAAAAAATTTAGCTAAAAATGAAGGTTGGGAAGAAAAATTGTGGCCTTGGAACATAAGAAGAAATGTTTATTTAAACAACCCTAAAATTGCTGGAAATGGTGTTTCATTTCCACCGCACCATTGTTGTGGTGGAAGAGAATTTAATGTGGCCAAGTGTGTTGGACTTGTGTCAAGGTCAATAAATCATTAACTTAGGAACAAGTGCATTCAACAAGGTACTTAGTCACGGAGGCAGATTTAGAAAATCTTGACAGAGGGGCTAAAATTTAAAATGCACAATTTGTGATTTGTGAGAATTGAACTTAAGTTTTCCACAAACACAAAATATGTTCTAACCATTAAATTACAAGTAGACATGTTATATTTATGAGGGAGGCTAGCTATATACAAAATATTATAAAAAATTAAATTTTAGTATACATAATTAAAATTTTAAAATCATAAAGATGCCTTAGCAACTCTTTAAATGACTTTAGATCCACCACTGCTTAGTTATACTTCATTAGTCCAGTTTGTATTTTCAGCTTGTATATCTTATGCTGTTGTTTCTTTATGACCTAATTAATGAATACGTCCCGTCAACGAACTCTCTCTTTCTCACCGCCCATCAAATCCTACACACGTCAATCCAAGAATCTACTGAACAGATCAAGGATTACTCAACCTGGAGGAGAACTATAGTAGTGGAGAGGAAGTTACTGATTCGCCTACTATGCGCCCAAGAATCCAATATAATGTTTTTGGAAATAAATTTGCTGCGATCCGTGAAGTGTGAACAGTAACTATGAAATTCTTGCTTTTTCAAATTTAGCCGTTAATTTTTTCTGTCCAAGTATTTCAAAACAATTAATTTTTTTGTACACGCATCTCGAAACAATTCGACAGCTGGATTGAGAAAAACAGAAATTACAGAGTTACTGTTTACAGTGAAGAATCGCAGCAGATTCGGATCCAATGTTTTTAGCTATTTCTTTCATAGCCCGCTTTACAATTAGGACTTTCAATGTACTAGTGATTCAGAGGTGGCTTTCTCTTGTCTATTGACCAATTTCTGCATCTAAATTTCTGTCTTCCTAAGCAGTTTTAGGTTAGTCTAATATGGGATGTTAAGGAGGTATTTTTGTCTCTGATAATCAGTCTGATTCCTCTATTTGAGTTCAAGCTCCATCCTTTTAAGCATTAAAAAGTTAAAACACAACCAGTTAAATTTTGGGTAATACAGGGTATGTGTTAATAAAGACATAGCACTAGTTGACATCAACTCAAATCGGATCAAAATGTACCTCCTAAGCATCAAATTGAAATATATTAATTGGAAATTGAAATGATGATTATTTTCATACAATAGATTTAAAGTTTTGTTGTGGTTTAGGTCTTTTAGCCTTTCAGTAGTTGCGTCGTTTTCTAAAGAGTTGTGTTTATTTGATTAGGCTTGAAGTTGAAGCTGACCGAAGTAATTGGTTGGTTACAGGCCAACAAAACAATTAATTTCACCTACATTTCCTTTTTGTAACAGTATTTTAAATAAATTCTTGATTCTATGAATATTCGTATTTTCATATTTATACAAACTAGGATATTGTTTATTTATTTTGATCCACTAATATAGAACATTTAATTTGGCCCCTCCATTGATATGGTATTTCTGTAGAATTCTAGAGGAACATGTAGAGGGCATGCATGCAATTCAATGAAGGCATTCTAACGGTCGATCCGAACCATTCAACATGATTTCCACATGAATATATACTTGCAGACCAAATTTTATATTTTTTTCAATTTTTTTTTTTACTATTTTTTTAGATAGGTAGAAAATCATTTTTTTTTATAGTCCAGAATTTTCAAATCAAGTGATTTCTATCTATCTAAAAAAATAGTAAAAAAATTCTAAAAAATGTAAAATTTGGTTTGCAAGTACATATTTATATGGAGATCATGTTGAACGGTTCAGATCGACCGTTGAATTTTGAAAACTCAAATATTGAGCCGTAGCACGGACGAAACAGTGCTATGCATCATAGTAACAAATGAATAATTCGGGTTCGGTTCGGCAGGGTCAAAAATTCGTGATTCGGGAATAATTCGGAATTATAATACGAGACCTCAGTGCATATTTAATTCATTACTGATAATTTACTATACGATATACTGCTTGTATTTGCCATAGAAGATCAACATAGTAAAAAATAATATAAAATAAAAAATGTACTCAAACCTCACAGAGTGCGTATCCTCTGAGATATCTCAAATTTTGCGTGACCGACGTGTCCGGTGCCTATTTGGGGATAGCGCATGGGGCTGTATTATTTGTGCTTTGAGATTCGTGCATAACTATTTGAATGGTTGTGATTTTCCATAAAAACACTCAAAAGTTGAGATATCTCAGAGGATGTGAATTCAACCTCACACGGGTGCATGGGAAAACGCGTTCTCAAGTGTCACGTGGTGCTCACTGCTCAAGCCTCACCTTTAATTTGAAAAATTTACTGTGCTCAGGGAAACGCGAGAATTCAAAAAAAATTGCCGAATAAAATTTGAGAAAAACGCGTATTATTCGTAAAATTCGTAAAATTCGCGTTTTATTCGGTCAAAGATTCGGTCGACGAATAATACGCTATTCGGTTCGGAAACACCCCAAAAACGTTTTATTCGGTCGCGAATAATACGCTATTCGGTCGCGAATTAAACGCGAATAAAACGCGTATCTTGTCACTATGCTATGCATAGTACCGTAGCCTCACTCTACATAATTTGTGCAGAATAGCGCAGATGAGTCCAGTAGAGCAAGCTTGGTTCTTACTAGAATAAGCTGTTGAGTCTTATTAGTTGGTGTTTTTTTACTTAAACATGTGTGTCAGTCTAAAAGAAAAATTCTTGATCTATACCAATTTGTTACTCTCACAATTGGAAATCAAACAAATTTCGGTTCCTTATATATAAGGGAAAGAGAAAGAGGGAGTTAAAGAGAAATGGGAGAGAGCCACGTGGAGAGAAGATTGGGTTGAAAAAAATAAAGATTGAGGCTGGAATTTTTTTGCCCACCAGCTTGCATTGAATTGGGAATGAATGGGTTGTACCCATAGAAATATTATGGGGAAACAATGAGTTGTGGAACGCCCAGGGGGCGGACCCAAGTGTATCCAGGGCCTCCTGAATTTTGAGTTTTAGTGAAGATTTAGCGGTTCCGACCGACTTTGTTTTCTCTTGAACAAAAATAGACATGTTGAACATTCAAATGGAATTATAATTCCATCTTATTCAAACCCATCAAATTTCCAATGGGACTATGGCTGCCGATCAAGTCCTATACTCTATCCTTACCCATTAAGATTATCTTATAACTAAACAGTAGCGGACGAATAACAAATAATGTTAATATAATAAATAGTTTTATTTTTTTTGCAATAGACTATCAAAACTCATTAATTTCACACATATACAATCAATAATATAAATATAAAAACAAATATGCAATCAATTTCAACTAATATATTTTCATAAAGCAAGAAAATTCAAAACATACCCTTACCCTTATCCATTTATTTCATAATTATCTATATAAGTAACGGATACAAAATAGTTTTTACCCATACCTTTACTCATTTGGCTAACAAAAAATATCCTTATCAATGCCAATAAGTTAACGAAATAAAAACTTACTCATATTCACTTTATCGAATATGATACGCATCGGATAAACGATTAAAAAAGTGACATTAACACCCTACATCCAGCATTTAAGGAGTACAGATTCTCTGCGTTGCCTCACTTGAGTTTGAATCCAGAACATCTGATCAAAATTAAGATAAATTCGGTCCAAAACAGTAATGCAAGAGGAATTCACATCCTCCCGGTCCCAGATACCTGACGAGGGAATCTTTTATAATTAGTGGATCTGGACCATTCTTTTTAACTTTGCACGAATCTCAAAACCCAATAATACTGCTCCCTGCGTTAGCCTGAATCTCAAAGTGTCTGAGAGTTAATCTCAAATCGTAAAGTGAAGGACATCTTCTACGGCACCTTAGAGATACGGATCCATGCAAGAACCCATATATAATAAGATCTTTTTCAATATACTAGTTAAGTACCCGTGCTTTGCAACGGGGAATGGAATGAATAAAATAATTTTTGAGGAGCGACATCGAATGAATAACATGAATTTTTAAAAACTAAAAATGAATAAAATATATTTTTTGTAGAACGGCATAAAATGAATAAAACTATTTTCAGGAACTACTTTTAAATTCTAATATAAGCACAAAACTAACATCAGAACAAAAAATACAAAAGAGAAAAAAAAATGCAAATCATACCCAAAGCGAAATGGATGGAAGTTGCTGAGAAACATTTGCCTGTCTTAAGAAATCATTTAAGATCTCAATTTGAAAACACAATTTTCTATTCAATCTAATAATTTTTTTTAGAGTAATATCATATATTATATATAGTGCTTTTAAGAATTGCTCTTCAATTCTTGCCTTGTCTCCAATTGCTTTAATACTGTTGAATGCTGCATATCAGAAAAAAAAAAAACAAAGAATGCTCTTGGTTAATGAAATAATTGTGAACTTGATTGATTGATATAACACAAACATGATAAAGTACTATTCAAGCAATTTTATTGTCTGCGAGTGAGGCTATGGTAGTATGCATAACGCGGATTGGTCTGTACTATGGATCAACACCTTCGCTTTCAAAGTCCAAACAGTCGATCTCAACCATTCAACATGGTTTCCATATGAAAATGAACTATCAAATCAAACTCCACAATTTGAAAATGGAGATGAAGTTGAACTGTTCAGATAGACTATTCAAACTTTGGAAACAAAATACTTTCATATTTTTTTTCTATTTGTGTATATACCAGTTTGTATTTGTATCAGAGTAAACTTATATATCTTCACCTTGACCATTTTACCCTTAACATACCCTAAACACTTTTTTTTTGGTTAAAAAGGATTATAAATTAGTAGTGATATAGTCAAATATTTACCAGCTATTTAATAGCTGCTATTACAACTCAAAAGAAAGAAACTCATCCCTTCTAAATACCAAGAAAAAAATAATTAAGGTACCACATGCCATTACAAAAAAAGAAGGATGATTTATTATTTACATATTTTGTCTGTATTTGGGTATATACCAGCTTGCATTTGTACCAGAGTAAACTTGTATGTCTTCACATTGACCATTTTACCCTTATAGGACATACACTTTGCTAAATAAACCCTAAACGCATGGATTTGTTACTACAGTCACGACAAATCTCGTGCTCCATCTCCATTTTCAAAGTCTAAACAGTCGATCCGAACAGCTCAACATGACCTCTATATGAAAATGAACTTGAAGACCAAATTTTACATTTTTCAGATTTTTTTTTACTATTTTTTTAGTGAGCTAAGAAATCACTTGATCTAAAGATTCTAGAATTCTTTTATCAATGTATCTGTTGTTGGCAACTTGCCTTCAACCATAAAAAAAAAAAAAGATTCTAGAATTCATATCCCTGAGGTAACAGAAATTTTGAGTTTAGATTCGGATTGTCCCGTGCATTCCACCTCGGGTCGGATTGACCCGGATTATGATCGAACAGTCCAGATTAAAACTCAAATATTCTGTTACATCAGAGGATTCGGACTCAAGATTCTAGACCATTAAAATTTAGTGATTTTCTACCTATCTAAAAAAGTAGTATAAAAATTCTAAAAATATAAAATTTAATCACCAGGTACATTTTCATATGGAGATCATGTTGAGCGGATTCGATCGACCGTTTGAAATCTGAAAACAGATATATGGAGCAATAGTACGGACTGTTGTGCGCTATGCATAGTGCCGTAGCCTTATTCTGGTTGGTATTATACTATTTTATATGGAATAGCCAAAAGAAATAATAGAATTATAGTAAAGTACCAGGCATCACACGCAAGTTACGTGCTTCAACCGTGACATAATCTGGATTAGCAACCACCATAGGTATCAGTTTCATTCTCTTTGCACATAGTTCTTAAATCTGCTCAAGACCCTCCAAATCCATAGGTTTTGAACCGCCAGATGGTAAACTTAGTGCTTCAGTGCCATGTGCCAGTATAAACTCAGCAATATCGACTATACTCACCACCTCTAAACCTAATCCCTATGAATAATTTACACATGAAAGCATTTGCAATAATTCACATTATTACATATGTTAAGCTAAAATAGAAAATTTAATATAGAAGACTACCTCGAGAGATTGCCCCTCGATCATTCCATGTCATGTGGATGCATCTTCTTCCCAGAGCAGCAAACCAGGGATCATCTCTCCTAATTCACTTTTATTATTATAATTATACATTAAGAGCTAGATCTAACAAAAGGTAAATTTTCTTACTAAACTATATGAAATAAAATATAATACCTCAAAAGAAATTCATGGGTTAGTTCTCCACTGGTAATAGCCCCAAGGAAGAGAGACAGGTCGAACTCAAGAGATTTAAGCTTATCATCGGTAAGAACTGCTCTTTTTGATGAATTGCTTATAATTACCATTTTTGCCCCTATTGCTGCTAGCTTCTCTACTACCAAGGCAATATTAGCAAGCAAATTATCAAAAGAATGTTTGGCGCAAAATTCAGAAAATATTGAAAAAACATTACTGTCTAAATTAACAAAATATAAGATACTACACTGTATGCTTTTACTAAAAAGTAAAAATCGAAATGTCAAGTTAGCCCTTCTTAACCTTTTTGGAAAATTTACCCCTTTATCAGTCTATATCGAAACTTCTCGTTGGATAAAAGAAGTTATTGTTGTTTATGTAGGGTATTTCAGAAATTACCTAAAAAGAAAATCGTAATGAAATAAATGAACATACATGCACTGATGAGCACCAGGATATGGTTTCTTCTTGTCTTAAAGTACCCCATACTGATCTAAGAACCATGCCTGTCATGAGAGGCAATAAAATATATCAGATATATAAAGGGGGAATTGGTAATTGAATTAGCTTGAGCCAAGGTTTATAATTAACTTCTTGCCACATAAATTCAAATTTTGCACAATTTTTACAACGTGCCTCCAAATCCTTCTTTCTATGCCACTACCACATATATAATTCTCCAAATCCTTCTTTCTAGGCTACTGACACATATATAATTTAAACGAGTCAAAATTTTCACATATTTATGCAATTTGTTTTCAAAAAATTCTCTCTTTTCTATCCTCTCTAAATTGTCCCAAGATTAGCTTCCTTTCATAACAGTTCCTACATTAAAATTAGTACCTAGACGAATTAAATCAATTATAATGTCAAAGAGAAGGAAAAGGAAAAGGAAAATAGGCATACAATTCATCTATTTCAACTGTATAAGGCAAATTTCCTGCGAAAATAATGCTTGTAGTCTGACTTCGATTGCTAGCTGGGGCCTTGGGCTGCACAAAAATTGCAAGTTAAGAACAAGATTACAGATTGGGAAATCAAAATTGCACTTGAGAAGGTATTAGTTATCTCTTTCTTCTCAAATTTTGTGACAGTTTGCTGAGCATCAACCATTTCGACATCTTTGCTCTTAGGAGTTTTGGTAGATTCTTCATCTTTGCTTTCATCTTCATTAGAAGAATCTACCTAAAATTGAATCACAACGTAAATCTTAAACTACAAAATTGAATCAAAACCATGAACTCTAACCCCTAAAACAACTACAAACATAAATCATAACGACTAAACCCAAAACCCTAAAATCAGCCGTCTCTTCATAATCATAAACCCCAAATCTTGAAAAAATCACTGACACAAACAATTACCTCAAAATCCTAAACGATAAAATTGAAACAAAATAATGAACCCTAAATCTTAAAATCGTCTAGAACCTAAAATAAAGCATTTTTAGCCTCACACGGTGTATATTATTATACTATTTATAAAGCAATTTTGCAAATAATGAACAAAGTAAACCTGGGATCTGTACAAGCAGCATAGTATCATAGCCTTCACCGAGGATTCTTAAAAGCTCCAAGAGCTCCTTTATACCAGCTAAAAGTCTGGAGTCATGGGAGGAAATTACTGAAACGCCCTCGACTCTGTCCTGCTCAGTGGATCTGGCGTTAGCCATAGAAGATGTAGAACATGGATTTGTAGTTGCTAAATTGTTTTCAGATGGAGTCCATATTTCTTTATACACATCTTGCCTTCATCCTAAAATTAGATTTTAAAATTGGTTGTGATTAACAAATGCTACTTTCTCGTGAACTTTTAGAATATTCTGGTTTCAAATACTTTGGGTCAGTTCTATTATTTAGAAATAACAACAGAGGCAACCAATTCATACTGGTAAGGTATTGGTATGAAATAATGACCTGATCAATAATTTTAGATCAAAGCTATTAAAAAATGCGAGAAAAGAAGGGTAAATAAGAATGGGAAAATGTTTCTCTTGCCCAAATAAATCAAGTCATGTAATAGGTACCTTCATTGAAATTCTCCAAAGATTGATTAGGATCCCGCCTGAGAGTGACATAGCGAAGTGCATTGAGGCTTCTACTTGTGGAATTGTAACTCCCAAACAGCCTATTCCCCGGATGTGATGGGTGGGGCCCGTTCACAGTGGTGCTAGGGTTTGGATTTGGTGTAGAATCCTTGTTTGAATTCATTGTGATTCACCGGGTCCCACTTTCAAAATAAGAAGCACTTTCTAAAATGCTTGAATCCTTGTTATTCGCCTTGTTTGAATCCTTGTTATTCACTTTCACCATAAGAAGCACTTTCTAAAATGCATCATCTTAATACCAATTCAAGTGGTTTAATTGTTTAAAGCTATAATACAAAATCTTAACCAAAAAGCTCAAATGAAAACAAAGCAACATGAAACTGTTTCCATACAATACAAAAAAACACACTATACAACTGTGCACACAATAAACGCACTATACGTATCTGACACGCCAGTTGGCGTATCCAATATTTTAATATAAATTTTGAATAGAATAAGCTAGAGATATGTATATACAATATCACACCTCAGAATATCTAGGCAAACTCCTAAAAACTAAAGCAGCAATAAAAGGAAGCAACGTGAAATTAAAAACATACAGAGCTTAGTCTGGTAATTTTGCTAATTTGTTTTATTGTTAATTTGTTAAAATCTAAAATCGTTCAATTCTGTGCTAGGGGTGGAACCCATGAGCCCTATGTTTTAAAACATTGATTTTCCTCAAACAGCTTGAATCTCCATTTAGTGAAACTTTAGATTAGTTATATAATTAACCTTTAATGTTGAGAATTAGACTTAAGTCTAGCTAACATAAATTACAGGAATCAACACTTGCCTTGATTTTCCGGGGACTGAAACATATACTGATCAAATAGGTTGTGCGGCTGTGATGAATCTATTAGCATACGGGATAGGGGATAGGTTCTAATTAGCATATAAAATACCAACATATATCAAGTCTTAACACAATCAATCTTTTACTGCAGCCATTGATATACATGCAAATACTACTTTTGCTTAAAAAACTGTAACTATACCAGCAGTGACCGAAATATCAAGTTCACGTTCGAACCTTTTCTTTATCCTAATCCAGGTGAGCAGTCAAACAAGGGATTTACAAAATTGGAAATACATGCACATAAAATTGGTCACTGGTCACTGGTGACAACGACAAGATTCGAACAAACTCGAAAAGCCAACCAAAGTTAGAAAACCATCTAGACCAGTTTTGTAAATACGAGATTCCATCTAGACCAGTTTTAAGTTCATCCGTTTGGTGTCTACAAATATTATAATACAGATTTTCAAAAGGGAAAAATAAGCATAAAAGTTACTGTTACTCTTCTTCTTCGCATTCAAGATCAATCCCCCCATTCCAGAGTTGGTACTAAGATTAACTTAAAAATTGTCATTAAATCTTCTTAAACAAGAGGTCTAAGATTTTTTTGAACGTGAACGTGATATAGACCAAATTAATTTAGACTAAGTAAATCTCAGCCAAGTATAATTTAGATGAAGAGCAAAATTGTAATTCACGGGTAGAATAAAATAACCCAAAACCCCAACTTTCACGTTGATCAGACAAACACAACAACACTTCAGATTGAACATAAATTATCCAAAAATATAGAATAGTTAACTATAAGAAAAAAATTATCGAAAGAAGGTCCTGACCAGCCTGAGTCGGAGGAGCACGCTTGGAGGGGAACTTCGAGGTGGCCCGGGCAGCCAGAGTGGGTGCCGCCATTGGAGCCGTCGTCTTTTCAGACATTATCTTCTTCTCCTGCTTCATGATCAATTGTGACGGGGTTGTCGTTGTCATCGTCGAACCCTAGCCGCCGCTGATCAGCTTCACTCTCTCTGTCACTCTCCTTTTCTCTCCTTTTTCTGATCAGCCGTCATATTTTCAGACATTATCTGACACTCTCCCGCTCTCTCCTTCTCTCTCCTTTTCTCTCGCTCGCTCTCTACTTCACTCTCGCTAGCTACCTGCGACAGAGGTAAGGTTTCCCGTTAGTGTTTGAGGGTTTTATTTGAGAGAGAGAGAAAGGAGATGAAGAGAGGAAGGATTAACGTGAAGAAGAAAATGAGAACTTGGTGGGGAAGACGCTGCGCAGGGAAGGAAAAAAAAGACGCATTTTTTGCGTCGGAAAGGAGAAAGAGGAACTCGCGCTTGCGCGAGGAAGGAGAAAGGAGGCGTATTCTGTCTCGGGGAAGGAAAAAGGAGACAACGCGTGGAGAAAAAAGAGAGAAAAGGAGATAACGCGTGGAGAAAAAAGAGAGAAAAGGAGACTTAGGTGATACAATTTCCGTGTGGCATTTTATGTAGCGTGGATCTAACTAACTAAATTTAGACTTCTACACGGTTGACAACATGAAATAGATGCATAAAATTAATTTTTTTATTAAAGGCTGAGATTGAGATGGATTTTGATGAGCGGCTGAGATTTGGTTAATGAACGGCTGAGATTTTGTTTGGGTGAATAGAAGGTTGGAACCTAAAATTTTCAACGTGATATTAGTAGTGAGGATAATGAATGAATCGGATTGAAAATTTGAAACTCAAACGATGATGAGTGCCTTAAGGTGATGTGAATTCCATTGAAGTACCCCTCCACACGAGGATTTTTACCGTTGTATTTGAACCTGGAATTGTGTAAAATTTAGGAAGATTAGGACCGACCATCCGATTTCAATCCTATATATTCAGATTCGATTGAATTTCTATGTGCGGTGTAGGTATAAGTTTAAACCCGCTGAGATATCTCAACTTCGAATTCAGATCCTCTGTGTTACTCGAGAAAATAAAGTGAGTCTCAGCTGGTGGATTTAAATTTACACGAATCTCAAAGCACAAATAATACTGCCCCCTCCAATCACCCGAATATCCACCGGCTGAGAGCTCATTTTATTTTCTCAAGTAACACAGAAGATACTGGTTCCTCAACTTCTGCGTGACCGATCGACGTGTACTACTCGGGGATAGTGTAGGGGCCAGTAATATTTGTGCTTTGAGATTAGTGCATAACGTATTTGAACAGTTGAGATTTTCTCAAAAAAACACTCAAAGTTTGAGATATCTCAGAGGATGCGAATTCATATGGTCGTGGACTCGTGGGTTCTCCTGGGATCTAGTCTCTTTATGTTAAATTGAAGCATATCGAATATTATTTTTTTGAATTAATAATGAGAGTCAAGTCTTTTAACCCTAAACATTTATATATTAGCTAATCTGGGGCGATGGACGGGTGGGATATAAAATTTTGTGTTACTGGAACAAAATTACAAAGACAACCCTGCACATTATCAGAAACAACCTTGAGCTTTCTTTAATTTTTATTCACTAACAGTGGATAAGTGAAGTCCATCCAGTATGTGCCACTCTCATAGTCTCATTGCTTGTCGGTCATTCACAGTCACAGAATTTACCAGTACGTACCACTCTCCTTGCTTTTCGGCACTGCTGCAGTACTGCCCCTACCTTTCTCCTTGTTTACAAATGAATATACAATAATACAAGCCCTAATTCTGGGCACCACAGCCAGATTAGCCCCAAAATTTAAAATGATTTTTAATGAAAATCAATAAAACGGATAATTTTTTGAAATTTTAAATGTAAATGGATAAATATGATATTATGAAATTTAGAAAGGAAAAATCATAAATATCAGGTAACTATAATATTTTTTAGGGATATATATGAAATTACACCTTAATTTTAATGCAAAAAATCCGAAATCTTATTCTACACATTTTGCATGTGGACAGGCCGACTTCGACTCAAAAGAACATGTCAACAATTTTGAAAATATAATAACGCCTCAACAGAATGCATACCTTCGTAGTATTTCTATCTACCGATCTCAATTTCCGTCCTGTATTAATGATGCCCATTTTTTTTCCCAATAAAAGCGATCACATGAATACAATTACAGACTTAAGAAAAAAGAGACAGATGTGTCAAATTTTAAGTGTCAATAATAAATAGATAGTACTGCAACAAAAAAGGATATACCAACTAGTTAGCCTAACAATTGCAAAGTAACACCGATCGGACTGCTTTATTGTTGATATATAATTAAATGGAATATTTTGCTCATTTGGAGGATTAGTAACATCGGGCGTGTTTGGTGAGTGGGCCACCGAAGTCGTGGTGGTGGGTCCTCTTCACCATGAGAGACTCCAACGTCACTCACCAACCGCGGAAACGTAGGCTTAAAGATCTTCTATGTCTTACATTTTACAGTTTTGTGTACGTAATTAATGACCATCATCATAGATTCATAGTTGACGGCACAGTGACAAGATTCGCGAATTATATCCGAATAATTCGTTTTTTTTTGTGATGCCGAACCGAACGCCGAATTATTCGGTTGACCGAATTATACGCGAATTATTCGCGAATTTTTCCCGAATTTTTTCCAGAAAATTTTTTTAGTTTTTTTTTTTTTTTTTTGCTTCCTTGTAGGACTGAGATCTCTGATCCGGATTATTCCGAATCATTTCCGAATTATACCTGAATTATTTCCGAATCACAAATTTTTGACCTCGCCGAACCTTTCCCGAACAATTAAGTTGTCACTATGGTTGACGGCTTGACGCGTTTTTCAGATGTTTCACACACAATAGCTCTTAACAAATTAGGCCACAGAAGATATGTATCAAGCCCAGCCCAAGCGCCTCACCCACTCCGAAAATGGGCCTTTGGTGGCAGTCACGCCTACTCTCTCTTTTACTTTCCACGGTCCACCTTCCTCCCAACTGCTCTGTCTTTTTATTCTCCAAAACCTCTGAAACGGGTACTATTGTTAAATCTGTAGCGGGTCGATGACTTCTGGTTTTTTTATTATAATATAATTAATTATAAATTTATAATTGGTGTTGTACAAGACATTGACTCACCACATGATATCGTAGGTAAGAGAAGTATTATATAATCTATCCATCCCTGGTCGCTTGTGTTTTATATTTAACTGGCCCGGCCGCTTCACCTATTCCCAAGCAACAATAGCACTTGTAAAGAAGAAATAATAACAAGCTCCAACAATGTCGACCACCACCACCACCGAGACCAAAGCTGAAAGTCAAACTCAGACTAAGGTCCAAAATGGAGCCGAGCAGCAAACCAGGCATTCAGAGGTCGGCCACAAGAGCCTCCTCCAAAGCGACGATCTCTATCAAGTAAGTCAAGCTTAGATCTCGATGATAATTAAATATTTTCGTGTTGTATTTGATCCGTCTCTGATTTAATCCGGGATTTCTGATCTTTCAATTTCAGTATATTTTGGAGACTAGCGTGTACCCGCGAGAGCCGGAGTGCATGAAGGAACTCAGAGAGGTTACCGCCAAGCATCCATGGTAATTGACTTTTAAAAACTTGATCCGTGGTTACTATAATTTTGATTTGTCTACATGAATTGCCATTCATTATTTAATGGTAATGGAAATGGTGATATTAATAGGAATCTCATGACCACGTCGGCTGACGAAGGACAATTTCTGAATCTATTGCTCAAACTGATCGGTGCGAAGAAAACGATGGAGATTGGGGTATACACTGGTTATTCCCTCCTTGCTACCGCACTTGCGATTCCAGAAGATGGCACGGTAATTTTCTGATTCTTATTTGACTTTTATTTTCCATTTTTTGTTCCCATTAGATCTGAGTTCATTGTCTCACAATTAACTACTTCCCGATTTTTTTTTTTTTTTTTTTTAAAACAACGGGTCTATCAGGCTTTTTGATAGTTCAAGGTTTGATTTCATTGCTGGTAGTGCGTCATTTCACAACTGTAGTGGGTCTACCACAAATGGAATTATTTTAAGGAGTTTGATTGTTCAACTGTAAATTACTCTGACAAAAAAAGTACTTTAGATTTTTGTTCAGACTTTTTCAGATGTCTCCCTCAGATTTCTTTGTTTTACGTAACACTGACTATTTCTCACCTCTGAAATTTTCTTTAATTGCTCTAAAGTGCTTCTTTCTCAATGAAAAGTCAAAAAACAAAAAAAGGAAAAATTACCTAGTCAATCACCAAGTGGAAGTCCAACCAAGAAAATAAATCCACGATTAGATTATTTTTCCAAAACTATACCAGATGCAAATCGAATTGCTATTTGAAATAGACATCAGTAGTAGTATCTCTAACTTAATTAATTATATTGCACAGATCTTGGCCATGGATATTAACCGGGAGAATTACGAGCTTGGTCTACCTGTAATCGAAAAGGCTGGTGTGGCCCACAAAATTGACTTCCGTGAGGGACCCGCCCTGCCAGTCCTTGACCAATTGCTTGAAGATGTAACATCTCTCATTACTCATTTTAGTTTGTGTTTTCAGTTTTGCACATAGCTAGCTCGCTACTAAATTTGCTTGTTAAGCTAAATTCAAAAGCACTCGACTACTCTGTTTCTCAGGCAGCTCAATCTTAACTTGTTTAGATCGCCCCTAACAAAATGAAAATACAAATAAATTAAAAATAGACAATGCCACTTATAGCACAATGTTCAATTACTTACAAAAGCTTCTTTCTAAAATCACAGCCAGCAAACCATGGATCCTTTGACTTTATCTTCGTAGACGCTGACAAGGACAACTACCTGAACTACCACAAGAGGCTGATTGAGCTAGTGAAGGTCGGTGGCGTGATCGGCTATGATAACACCTTGTGGAATGGGTCCGTTGTGCTACCAGCAGATGCACCCATGAGGAAGTACATCCGTTACTACCGTGACTTTGTGCTTGAGCTCAACAAGGCTCTAGCAGCTGATCCTCGTATCGAGCTATCCCAGCTGCCGGTCGGTGATGGCATCACTATCTGCCGTCGCGTCAAATGATTGCATCATTTATTTGTATTACAGATGCCTTTTTTTTTGTTTAATAGTGATACTTGTTGTTCTTGTGCTTTTTTACTATATGAACATTTTATACTGATGTTTGGTAATAACTGAATTTGTATGGAGGGTGGTTGGGGCAAATGGAAGGTTCCTTTTATTGTAACAATAGTGTTCATTCATGAGGGGAGTGTACTTAAATATATATATATATATATATACATGCTCAGCAATTATTATTTTCTACTTCTGTTGTACTAAATGCGGTACAAGATTCTTGGTTGGCAACAAAAGAAGATTAATCATGATCCGTAATTGTGGGGGATTGCAGTTGTGGATATTTCCCTTTTCTGGGGGCAGCCTTATCTCATAAATGGAACAGTACTGATGTCGGTGCCGATATTTTTATTAATAACCTCAAACAAAAGAAAAATATCAAATGTAACTCCAAACTCCAAAAAATTTTCAAATCTAACCCAACCGCCTCATCATTGGGCGGTTCACTCCACCCACCAAACCGCCCAATCACTGGGCGGTCCACACGGCCAAGCAAACCGCCCCTCCATGGGGCGGTTCACTATGCAGCCTATAAATTGCCCATTCTGGCTCTCATTCTCACACTCTTTCGCCCCGAATTCATCGCTCTTCTCCACAGGTAATTTTATTTTTATTTTTTTATTAGTATTTATTATTATTATTTTATTATTTATTTTACTATGCATTACTGTTTATTACTGTAGATTACTGTAGATACTGTAGAGACTGTAGATACTGTAGGTTACTGTTTATTACTGTAGATTACTGTAGATTACTGTTTATTACTGTAGATTACTGTTTATTACTGTAGATTACTGTTCATTATTTTTATTTTATTTTTGTAATTAATTTTATTAAATATTTTTTTTTATTGTTGTTATTTACTAATAATTTAACTGTGTACTATTATTTTGTAACTGATAAAAGTTTGTTTATTAATGTAGATAAAATGTTGGTTGCACTATATGTGGGCGGGAAGTTCGAGGTGGGTGTGGAGGGAGTACATTACTCGAAAGATCCGACCCACGGATTTGAGGTAAATGAAAACACCTCGTTTCTGGAACTTAAGCAAATGGTATTCGAAAGGATTGGTGTAACCCCCAACCGGTATGACATAGATTTGGTTACTCGGGTTGACTCAGGGCGGGATAGACCTTACTATGTAAAGTATCCAATAACAAATGAGGATGGTTGGAGATGTGTTTACAATACTTTTCAATCTACGAGTACCCCGATAATGGAGTTGTATTCCAGAAAGTTTCTGCGTCGGACCAGGGTTGGACCTTCTACAGACCAAACAGGTTATGATAGCCCGGTGCAGCAGCACTCGGGTTTTGACCACTCGGGTAACCAAAACTTGGGTCATGTATCACCGTCTGAACCGCACGCACCACCCGTTCATACTGATTACACTGCTGATTACACCACTGATTATACCACTGATTATAGCACCGACCTACCACCACCACCACCTCCACCTCCTATTCAACCCGTAGTAGAAGCCAGATTTCCTTCTGTACCACCGTCCGTACCTATACTTGTACCTGTTATTGTTCCCCGGAGAGATGCTATGCTGGAGGCTGAAGGGGTTGATGCCATACCGGAACGTGAAATTAACTCGGGTGATAGTTGGGACGGGGATTGGGATTCTGATCACTTGTCAGACGGTGATGGAGATTATTTACCCAGGCAGGGCAGATTTCTGATTAGAGGTCGGACAGACAGGCACCCGGTAGCCACATTCAACGATACCACTGCTTTTGAAGAAGCATACATAAGCTATTTTGGGAAGCGTGTCGTTTACACCTCAGAGCTTGCTCCGGATCAGGTTTATACCACCCTAGATGAACTTGTGAAGAAAATATATGAAGTTCATATCCGCAGCAACTGGGAGTGCATAATACAAAAAAGAGAGTCAAGAAGGTTAGTTGTTGTTTGCAAAGACTCACCGCAATGTGAGTTCCGACTGTATGCAACCCCTGTGGGTAGGGGGCGTCATGGATAATTAAGAAATGTGAACCCCCACATACATGCAAGTCTGCGTCGTCAAGGACAGACCATTCACAACTTACGGCATCACTTATTGCCGATGTAATTGAGCGAGATGTTAAGGAGGACCCGTCGATCAGCCTTAAGGAGGTCGGTAGAGCGATGAGACGCGCTTATGACCATGTGACCCCAAAATACAACAGGTTGTGGAGAGGGCGTGAACTTGCGATATGCCGACTGTTCGGTAGTTGGAAGGATTCATACAACTTGCTTGCATCACTGCTCCAAGCCATAGCAAGTACAAATCCCGGCACAAAGTATGAATGTTGGAATGTTACCGATCCCGATGAGCCTGACGAGATACTGTTCAAGGCCATAGCATGGGCGTTTGGTCCGTGCATTCAAGCTGTGCCATATATTAGACCAGTTATCAGTATAGATGCATGCTTCTTTTCTGGCCGTTACGATGGGAGGTTGTTGATAGCATGTGCATATGATGCCGAAAACCAGTTGTTGCCTTTGGCATTTGCAATTGTCGAGAAGGAGGATGGTGAAAATTGGGGTTTTTTTATGAGTTTTTTGCGGAGAGAGGTGGTTGGGAACATGTTCTTTTGTGTCATATCAGACCAGCACAAATGAATCAAATATGTCTTTGATCGAACAGATTTTGGGTGGTCGACAGCGCAGGGCGACTGTGTGCACAGGCTGTGTATGCAACACGTTGCAGACAACCTCTACAAGCATGTCGGATTTGACCAATGGGTTGCAGATACATTTAAAATTGGATGCAGAAGGAAGAAGCCGAGAAGGCTGGAAGAGATGTTCAAAGAGTTTGCCAAGGTATGTATATTTTAGATGAAATTTTAATAAACTATTTACTTATATTTTTCTAATCTGAAAATTTATTTCTGTGTAGTATTGTCCGAAGGCAAATTTGTACTTACTCAAGGTGGGGAAAAATAATCCGAGAGATCTGCAAGAAGCACCCGCATATGAGAAAATATTTCAAGCAAAAGATGGAGGTTGGAGATGAGGAATAATGACAACAAATGGGTCTGAGTCCTTGAATGCTATTTTCAAGCAGAGCCGAATGTTGCCCGTGGCAGCCATTGTGGAGGACACTTTCTACAAGCTTAATGCATGGTTCGTTGACCGCCGTGTTAAAGCAGCATAATTACTCGCCAGGAACTAGACGTTTTCAACAAGGGTGGAGGGCAAATTACGCAAACATAGGGAGAAAGGTTCAGTTATGATCGTTGTCCCGTATGGGGATCGCACCTTGGAATTCGAAGTTCACTCTCCGAATGAGTACGCTCTAACCAGCCGTAGAGCAGTTGGGACTATGGAGTTTATTAAAAGGCCTTACAAGTATGTTGTCATTATCGGAGATGACAATACTGTAACATGCATATGCCAAGGAATCCAACTAGCTCACCTACTTTGTTCTCATGTTATGGCGGTGTGCCGAGTGAGAAACTTCCGTGAGGATGATTTTGTCGCCGACATGTACCGTACCACTTACCTTGCGAGTACTTGGGGTGCATCCTTCCATTCTTATCCCAACCAGCATGCGTGGCCGGCCTATGTTGGAGATAAAATCGTCCCCCCCAGAAAGTGGATCAGGTTAGGGAGAATACTTTGTGTATGCACTGAACTTCTTTTTAATATAGTTATTTAACTTCTTTTTATATCAGAAAAGGGAGAAGGCCCCACAAGCGTGCTATAATGACAATGGATCAGATGCAGGGTAGGCGAATGGGACATCAGGCTCGCCGTTCAACTTGTGACAGACAGCGAGCAGGTACATTTCATTTTATATTTTATAATTCATTTTACATTTTACGATTTCAATAACATACCATTTTTGGTGAACTGGAATGCAGATGCCATCAACGAAGCCAACGAAAGAGAAAATGCTAGAGTTGTTGCGGAGGCAACCGGTAGCGGTAGTAGTCATGCAGAGGCATCCGGTAGCGGTAGTAGTGTCGCACAACAGACTGGAAGCAGATCGAGAACTCGTCGACTTCTAAATTTGTTCGGTCGTCGTCGCTAAATTTGTGAACTGATTTAATTAGTAGTTTTGTAACTATTTTTGTATGCTTCATTTTTGTTATTTTCATAGTGCAATTAAATATACACAAATTGACAACATAAAAATATTTATCACGTTAGCCAAATCGACAATCAATACAACAGCCGTATAATCGACAATTATTATAAAAGAATCGACGGTTCTAACGTCAGACGACGCATCCAAACTCAACCAAATTTTATTTAAAATTACAATAAAAAACAATAAATCATTTTCACATAAAAATTACAATATAAAAAATATATCTTACAAAAATAATACAAACTTATCATAAATATATATCTTAATATATCTTAATATATGTTGTAAATATATCTTAATAAAAAGATATCTACAAAAAAAAATTGTATTTAATATATCTATAAAAAAATATATATATCTTATAAATATATCTTAATGAAAAGATATTTACAAAAACAAATATATTTTAATATATCTTAACAATATATATATATATATCTTACTAAAAAAAAATGCCTAACCGCCCGATTGGGGGGCGGTTTTCTTGGCAGTGTGGACCGCCCAACCACTGGGCGGTTTGGTGGGTAGAGTGAACCGCCCAATGATGGGGCGGTTGGGTTAGATTTGAAATTTTTTTGGAGTTGGGGTTACATTTGATATTTTTCTTTTGTTTGGGGTTATTAATAAAAATATCGGATGTCGGTGCGTTGATTTTTGTCTGTATGGAAATTGTCTTAATTTGGCCCTTCTAATAATGTATGAAAATTATCTCTATTTTTAGGCCAGTACCTGACTCAAGCAAATTGAAACGGATGGCTCAGGATCGTTCTTTTAACTTCACACAAATCTGATAGCACAAATAATACTGGTTCTCTGCGCCATCGCCGAATAGATACTATTTTTTAGTTAATGTGGACCGTTCTCAATTTGCTTGAGTTAGGTACCTGGGAGGATTCGGATTCCAATTTAATAGGTCTCCCAAAAAATGCCGTGATTTTTATTAATATCCTTCAAAAAAAAAAATCAAATTTACCCTCGATTTTTTTTTTTAAAATACCCTGACCGCTCCTTCATTGGGCGGTCCATTCTCACCACCAAACTGCTTCTTCACTAGACAGTCAGCTATCCATATCAGACCGCCCCACATTTGGGCGGTCAGCTACCTATACCAAACCGCCCCATACTGGGGGGGTTTGCTATTACCTATATATTGAAGGGTACCCCTCCCGTTTTTTACCCCATTCATTCTAAGTTTTCAATCTCTCTATCTCCTCTCTTTCTCTTCCTCCAGCAGACAAACGTTAAGGTATTTATTTTATTTATTTATTTTTATTTATGTTATTTATTTTATTTGTTTTATTTGTATTATTTGTATTATTTATATTTTTTATTTTAAATTTAATAAATTTGTAAATTTTTAATTCATTTTTTTAAATTAATATATAACTGATAAATGTTTATTAGCTAATGTAGTTCCCAAAAGAAAAAATATTGATTGCACTATATGTGGGCGGGAAGCTTGTCCGGGGTGGGGAGGGAGCACAGTACACGAAAGATGCAGCCTATGGCTTCGAGGTTAATGAAAATACCACATTTCTAGAACTTAAGCAAATGGTATACGAAAAAACTGGTGTAAACCCCCAACCAGTATGACATAGACTTAGTTACTCGGATTGACACATTCAGGGGGGGTAATAGAACTTACTCTGTCAGGTATCCAATAACAGATGAGGGGTTATGGAGGGGTGTTTACAATCAATTTGAGTCAAGGAATATCTCGGTAATGGACTTATATTCCAGGAGAATTCTGCGTCAATCTGGGGTTTGACCTTCTAAGGAAAATACTGGTTATGACCACCCGGGGTACCACCACTTGAGTTATGACAACTCGGGTCATGTACCGCCGTATAAATCATACGTACCACCCGTTTATGACAATTATGTACCTGAGAGTTCCACTGATTGTAACATGAATGATTATGCCACCGAGCTACCACTACCACCACCTCTTCATAAACCCGTAATCCAAGCCAGATTTCCATCTATACCACCATCAATACCTACCCGCTGGTACCCGGAATGATACTGACATTGATGGTGAAGGGATCGATGCCATACCAGAAAAGAAAATGGACACGGGTGATGATTGGGAAGGGGGTTGGGATTCTGATCACTTATCCAATGGTGTTGCAGATGTCCTTCCTAGGGAAAACATATTTCCAATTAGAGGTCGGACAGATAGGCATCCAGTCGCCACATTCAACGATACCAGTTCTTTTGAAGAAGCAGACATTGGTTACTTTGGGAAGCGCATCGTATACAATTCGAAGCTTGCCCCACAACAGTTTATACCAACATAGATGAACTTGTGAAGAAAATCAATGGGGTTCATGTTCACGGCAACTGGGAGTGCAGAGTACAGAAAAGGCTTCGAACAAGGTTAGTTGTGGTTTGTAAAGACGCACCACGTTGCGAGTTCTGTCTTTTTGCAACCCCTGTGGGTAAGGGGGAGGCATGGATGATTAAGAAGTGTGAACCACCTCATACATGCAAGTCTGCGTCATCACAGACAGACCATGCACAATTTACGGTATCACTTATTACCGATGTAATTGAGACAGGCATTAAGGATGACCTATCGATGAGCATTAAGGAGGTCGCTAGGAGTGTGAGACTCATTTACAATCATGCAACCCCAAAATACAATAAGTTGTGAAGAGGGTGTGAACTTGCGATTTGTAGAATATTCGGTTGTTGGCAGGGTTCATACAACTTGCTTGCACCATTGCTCCAGGTCCTAACAAGTACAAATCCCGGCGCCAAGTATGAATATTGGAATGTCAGCATACCCGATGTCAATGACGCGTTGCAATTCAAGGCCATAGCATGAGCTTTTGGTTTCATGTATTCAAACTGTGCCATAAATTAGACCGATTATCAGTATATATGCATGCTTCATGTCTGGTCATTATGATAGGAGGTTGTTGATAGCATATGCATATGATGCTGAAAACCAGTTGTTGCCTTTGGCCTTTGCAATTGTTGAGAAAGAGGATGGTGATAATTAGGGATTTTTCATGAGTTTTTTATGAAGAGAAGTGGTTGGGAACAGGTTCTTTTGTGTCATATCAGACCAACACAAAGGAATCAAATATGTTTTTGATCGTACCGATTTCGGATGGTCGACAACGCACGGTGAGTGTGTGCATATGTTGTGTATGCAACACGTTGCAGACAACCTAAACAAGAATACCGGATACGACAAATGGGTTGCAGACACATTCAAAATTGGTTATAGGAGAAAGAAGCCGAGAAAGGTAGAAGAGATGTTCAGAGATTTTGCCAAGGTATGTATATTTTATATTTGAAATTTAACATATTTTAGATGAAATTTTATTGAATTATTTACTTATATTTGTTTGTCTCTTTCCTTGACATAAATGCTTATCTTTATTGTTGTGTAGTACTATCCAAAGGCAAATGCCTACTTACTTAAGGTGGGCAAAAATAATTCAAGAAATCTGCAAGAGCCACCCGCATATGAGAAAATATTTCAAGCTCGTGATGGAGGTTACCATTAAGGAATTATGACCACAAATGGGTCCAAGTCGTTGAATAATGTTTTCAAGCAGAGCCAGATGTTGCATGTGGCAGCAATTGTAGAGGACACCTTGTATAAGTTAAATGCATGGTTTGTTGAAAGGCGCTAAAGCCACATAATTATTGGAAAGAAATCAAACGTTTTCAACAAGGGTGGAAGGGAAACTAAGAAAACATAGGGAGAAAGGTGCAGCTATGAGGGTTGTCCCGTACGGTGATAAATGCATGGAATTAGAAGTGCAATACGCAGGTGAGTACGTTCCAACCAGCCGTAGACCAGATAGGACTATGGAGTTTATGAAAAGGGATTTCAAGTATATTGTTATTTTCGGACCTGATAACTCTATAACATGTACATGCCAAGGAATTGATCAGAGTCAAAATGATGATAAATTACGTAGGGTTTTGGCTTAGGTTTCGCATATTATCTCGCACTTCTGTTTAATTAATTAGAGGAAAAGGCTATTGTCACCATTATTTATGTTTATTGCAGAAAACAGGTTTTGGGACTTTCACATCAAATGGAGCAAGAATCAGGTCAATCGGATAAGCGACGCTCATCGACTAAGGCTCTGTTACGGCCCATATTGGTTGATACGGACCTAGCCGGATACAGACCAGGAGATAGCGTGATATGCATTAAACCCCTCAGCTACATGGTGTAGATACGGACCGTATCAGCCAATACGGTCCGTAACCAGAGGCGCCCTTTGGGGAATAACCACTACAGCTGTATCCAGATCATGTTTCTTGGCCTCTACTCATCTCCAGACGTCCCCTCACTCCTATATAAAGCCCCATGGACAGAAGAAGAAGTTATCTTTGTAATTTTGGTAATTAGGGTTAGATTTGATTAAGCGAGAAAGAGAGGATTGTTGTAATGATGCCATTCCGCGGCTAAGTTCTTTTCTTAGGGGCTAGGCAGTAAACCTTGTTACTCATGATGCTTTGATATATTTATTTTCTGCTGATTATGATTTCTTATTATTGATTGAAATGTTTTTGCAATTTATTCTCCCTTCACCTAATTTCGATGATCTAGTTTAATCCGTTAGGGTAGTGACAGTGCTTTAATGGTAAGAAAAACTATGATGGACGAGTTAGCCTCGTTGGGAGCCATTAGATTTATGTGAAGAAAACATTCACGGGGAAACCATAAATCAGAACCACAAAACGCAAACCAAGTTCTGTCATTTGCGTAAGATAAATCGCAGTGTCCTATGTAGTAACTTGTGTATTAGAGATCTGTCATTTGCATAAGATAACTCGCAGTGTCCTATGAAGTATCTCGATTAAAGTCCCGTCATTTGCGTAAGTGACTCGCAGTGTCCTATGTAGTGTCTTTCATAAATAACAACAGGAAATTAGACCCGACAGAAGTAGAATATCAAAGAGGATTGAGTAGCAATGGTGTGCAGAAACCCTAGGAATTCTCATCTCTAT
The DNA here is from genome assembly GCA_025461125.1 of Carex kokanica. Taxonomy (NCBI): domain Eukaryota; kingdom Viridiplantae; phylum Streptophyta; class Magnoliopsida; order Poales; family Cyperaceae; genus Carex; species Carex kokanica. The sequence continues at coordinate 26,035 of JAJGRX010001454.1, read as the reverse complement.
CTTTATTTTAATTACTTTTAATTGTTGCCAATTTTACATTGATCACAATTCCAACTCGAAATTTTCAGATTTTGTCTAGCCTTTCGAAAGATTGTGATTTGATAGCTCAAAACTGTAGACCAATATTCCCTGTGGATCGACCTCGATTATACTACTCGATAAGGATTGTGCGCTTGAGATCTGAACCGATAGCATTTCCGAGTTTATAAATTTTAAAAGATAACATCGCTCTCTTTTGAGTGATCAGGAATCTAATTAGCTCACCTAACTTGTTCTCATGTAATGGCGGTGTGCCGAGTGAGAAACTTCTGCGAGGATGATTTTGTCGTCGACATGTACCGTACCAACTACTTTGCGAGTACTTGGGGTGCATCTTTCTATTTTTATTCCAACCAGCATGCGTGACTAGCCTTTGTTGGGGACAAAATCCTTCCTACAAAGGGGTGGATCATGTTAGAGAAAAGGAAACACAAGCGTTTAGTAATGACCGTGGACCATATGTAAGGTAGGCGAATGGGACATTAGGCTCGTCATTTCACTTCTGACAGGTAGCGAGCAGGTATATTTCACATTTTATAACTGATTTTATATTTTACTATGTCATTATTGTACCGTGATTGGTGAATTAGAATGCAATGTAGATGCCATAAACGAAGCCAATGAAAGAGAAAATGCTAGAGTTGTTGTTGAGGCAATCGGTAGAAGACAACCCTCTCATGAGATCCAAGCATCTAGTAGCCAGGCAGAGACATCCGGTACTGTCGCACAACCATCTGGAAGCAGACCCAGAACTCGCCGACTTAGTTTGTTTGGACGTCGTCGCTGATTACCAAGTTTCTTGAGAAGCATGTTGTGAACTTTTTTATTTAGATGCATGTTGTGAACTATTTTATTTGAAAGTTGGTGAACTATTTTATTTGGATGCATGTTCTGAACTATTTTATTTGGTAGTTTGTGGACTATTTTATTTGGAGTTTGTGAACTTAATTTATATGCTTAAGTTTCCTTTTTTTCATAACTTAATTAAATATACACAAATTGACATCATAAAATATAAATAAACATTAAATTGATGAAATAAAGTCTACAAAATAAACACTTCATAAGTACATGGAACAAACTCATCATCCGATGTTGGCGGATCTGGATCAGTCACAGCAGACGAAGTGTTACCCTTACCAGTATAAGTACAAGGAACAAACTCATCATCCATGGCTAGTGGCTCCGGATCAACCTTTTTTTTAATCATAACCATAGGGGTTTTCCACAAAATCATTGTTTGAAATTTCAAACTAAATAGGTCGCCTAAGAAATTGCTCCATAACACATATTTGACAGTTCTTTTTATCCCTGAAGCATACTTGACAGTTCTTTTTTTTCCTAATTCTTTCCTCGACCACTCATTGACCCTCCTCTGAGAACCTGTCGATTAGAAGATCTACCTCAATTGTTACTGTCTATCAATCTCTTCTAAAAAAATAAATTACAAAAAAGAATTAAAAGAAAAGAATTATAAAAAAGAATTTATAAATTTAATTAAAAAAAAATTTCTAACAATTTCTAAAAAAATAAAAAAATAAAAATTTACTGGAAACCGCCAAAAAATCGCCTCTCTTCTTCCTCTTTCTCTTTCAGCTAAGTTACAATGAATTGTGACTGGTACAGGCAGCTGACCGCCCCACTATGGGGCGATTTGGTCCAATTTTTATAGGGGAAATTGGTTATTTGCCACTCCAAAACCTTCTAATTCTAAAAATGCCATCCTGAAATTTGAAATTGTAAAAATGCCACTCTAAACTTCATTAATTCCTAATTTTGCCATTTATACCGTATTCTTATGCTATTTTTATTAAAAAAATAACTAAAAAATACTGTTTTGGTATACGTATTTCTGTATTTCCAATTATACCCTTCATACAATTTCAAGGTTATTTGCCAAAACAGTATTTTTCAGTTAATTTTTAATAAATAGCATAAAAATACAGTATAAATGGCAAAATTAGGAATTAATGAAGTTTAGAGTGGCATTTTTACAATTTCAAATTTCGGGATGGTATTTTTAGAATTAGAAGGTTTTGGAGTGGCAAATAACCAATTTTCCCATTTTTATAATGATTTATGTTTATAATTTTATAATAATTTATAGTTATAATAATTTTTGTAATGTTTTATGGTAGTTTTATTTGTTATAATTTTGTTTAATGTTATAAATTGATTTTTTTCTACTAGATAAATAACAAAACTAAATAATCTAAATGGTAAGTCTACAACATAAAATCTAAATGTCCAAACATGAAATATAACAATCCAAACATAAAATCATACAAATCCATCTAACTAAAAAAATATAAAAAACATAACGACGGCAGCGGTGGCGACCGGAAAGATCCAACCTAGGAGGTGAATGGCAGTCCCTGGGCGGCAGCTGACGCCTCAAGTGAACCTCCTCCTCCTTCTCATTGTCATCTTGGAGATTGTCCACCCAGGGATCCTCCTCCTGTAATGATAACTGTGTACGGAGGACCCATAGGAGATCCTCCTGGATCACTGCCTGTGTACGCATCTCCCATGGATCAGCCTCCCAAGTAGAAGGATATGTGGCCGGAGGCGGTATGCCAAATATAGTAGAGGCAAAGGCATCTGCAGCCTGTGCCCCACTCCCACTGGCCTCGTTGTCGTGCTCTCTAGTCTCTGCGTATCGTGGTCTGTGGAGGCTCTGTACCTCATACCCGGTATCATCTCCAGTAAGGTCAGTTATACTGAACTCGGGGTCGGCCTGCCAGGTAGGAGCTCTATCCTGCATGTAAACAATGTTAGTTTTGCTACATATAAATAACTAGTAAGTTAATTAAATAAAAAAAAATCACTGACCTCAGCAATCTGCACCGGAATTCTATACTTGTTGTAGTATGCGTTCCATGCGTTGTTATTCAACACCCATTAGTGGAACGCCCAACCAGAGTCATCATCTTCAAAATTAAAGATAACTTAATAAGAATATATCTTTTAAAGAGAAATGATTGTGTATGGTACATTCATATTAACTTGTAATCACCTGCAGGAGGTGGAGACATCTCATCCTCGTAGATAGCGACTCGGGGTTGATCCGGAACTCGTGGTGTGGACTTTATCTCACGCTAATTGATGTTTTCCCCACTGTCGTGCAACATGCCAATGAGGCGCCCATCCCAGCCAGAGTCCTCCACGACTGGTGCAGTGTGTTGTAGCATTTGACATCCTATCGATCTCCAACCAATCTTCTCCATGCACACCATGAGTCTCCGTCTAAGGGTCTCACCATAGTGTCCTCGTAGATCTACCGACGGCATGTCCCACCTCTGGTACCAAACGACATATCTCAATGCCCAAGCCGACATCATCATCCATAGGCGGAGACCATAAGTGATCCTCCGGGTATCGTGCCTTCTGGTAATCATTCGCATGACGCTGACTCCAGTCGACTTTGGGCTTATGATGGTTAGTCCTGCAATATAAATTAATTATAATATATTATTAGTAACGTGTAAGACTGAACAACTAATAAAATAATAATAAAATTAAGTAGAGGGTACTTGTGCAGTTTAGTGGTATGTTGCTCGTCCATCAATGGCCAGTCCGGGACAAACGCATCCAAGCCAAACTGACGAGGCACTCGATCAGGATAGTGATACTCCACTATCCAGTAACATACGCACGACCCCCGATAATAGCAGAGACCTCTCTGCTCCAATGTCAGCCGGCAAAAAAGGTTTTTCTCGTAGAAGCATCTGGAGCTAACCCCGAACATAAGAGATCTCCACGATTTTCCCTTGCTCGTATTCTCGTATGTGTGGTGACTACCCCACATGGCACCGTATGCAGGGCATCTATCGACGTCGCATCTAGCCCAGAAATGAGGCTGATCTGGTATAACAGGGCGATAGACCGGTAGATGTGACCACGACTACATTGGAGGAGAAGAAATGGCCCGGCAATCTGCTTATTCTTCACCTGAATTTGGACAGTAAGTGCAAATTACAACTAGAGGAGACTTACCAGACAAACATGGCACAAGCTCCGGTATAAGTGGGCGATCACATCTCCACCTCAGTCACCTCGATAGCCTTTCAATGTCCCTTAGCAGAGAGAGACATAATCGGAACTGCGTCACCACTAGAATCCACGAACATGATGCTGCCGCATAAGTCCAGCACAAACGCCCTAATATACCTGCATTGTAAAATAATCAACATAAATCATTGTTATTATTGTTGAGTTCAGAACATATTTTAATTTCCAAATGTTTATGGTTACCTCCTCACGGCCTCCTCGTAAGTGGTATCGGGGGAAATCGGACGCTGAGAGAAGTAAATGCGGAGCGACGCTATACTAACACAGTACCCAGAATACCAGAACTCATCCTCCTCCCTTCTCTTCTTTTTCTTCTACAGCGCTTTTGGATCGACCCCCAACAACTCCGGTATCATCTTAGTCATGTCTGGATGGTCCGAGACACCGCCTATAGGGGTCGCCATCGATCTGTAAACCCCATAAGGCGCTCATGTCACCTAGAGTGACTGTCATCTCCCCAACCAGAAGGTGAAATGTATGCGTCTCCGGTCGCCATCTCTCCACTAGACTGATCAATCCTACTCTGAGGCATGGTGGCCAGCTGATACAAGCTGAGGTTCATACTGTACCGCTCCATCAATGAATGAGGGACGTACGGTATCTCCGGGGTGCAATATCTCACTGTCAACATCGTCTCATCCTGCATTTAACAATGATTTCAATTAAGCAGCTGACTATATGTCATATTAAATAATGCTATTTAAATTACTTATAAAAAAACGTACCTCCAAAGATGCGTATGCGACACAGTGCTTAATATGCGGGATTCACAAAAGATGACTAAATATGTCAGCATCATGAGCGGGATACTCTGCACCGGGAGCCTCTGCACAGGAGGCCTCCGCACCGGGAGCCTCTCTGGCGGGAGCATGTGAACTCTCCCCGGTCTCCATAGTCTCTGGTGATCATCCCCGTCTAGATTTGGCTATACTACATTTGCCGGTTACTAAATTTCTAACATATTTTTAAAAATTTACATTAATTAGTAACAATTTCTTACATTTGGATAATTTCTACATATGCTTAACAATTACCGTACATTAAATGATTTACAATTTTGATAAAATTAGTGATATTTTAAAGAAACCCTAAACCCTAAACTATAATTTCTAAACTTTAGTTTTGTCAACTCTAATTTATAAAAATAATTTCAGTATATGCTAAGCAATTCAACCGCGTCGGAAAAATCAACAACCCGCACACGATATTTAACAATTTAATTTCTACGACTTGGTACGACGTAACCAAACCAATAACCCTAAACCCTAATTTTGGACCCTAAACCATAAACCCTAATTTCTAAATCCTAATTTCTAAATCCTAATTTTAAAAAGGGTGTAACAGTACCATAAATCGCGTCGGGAAAATCAACAACCCGCACACGATATTCAACAACCCGCAAGTCAATTCCTGAACAATTTCTAACAATTTCAATCGCAACACTTACGAAATATAAAAAATCCGAGCAATTCAATCGCGTAGGGAAAATCAACAACCCGCACACGATATTTAACAATTCAATTTCTACCAATCGCAAGGCACAAAACATAAATAAAAAAAGTTATGTCGGGTTACCCGAAAATATTGGGATTGTGCTTTGTGATTCATGCTCCAGTCTCAACTAACCGAGAAAAAATCGGCCTTGTGATAGAAAGAGAGTAGCCAAGAGAGAGGGAGAGAGGGGTGGCCGAGAGAGAGGGGGAGAGAGAGGGTGGGGGCGGCTTCCTAACGAGAGAGAGGGAGAGAGAGGAAGGGGGAGGGGGCGGCTTTTGGTTGGGTTTTGACGGAGCAACACGGACAGAGAGAGAGCAACAAGGAGGGGGCGGCTAGGGTCTTGTTATTTTAAAAAAAAATATCAAACCGCTCCACAATGGGGCGGTCTGGTATGCATAGGTGACCGCCCAAAGGTGGGGTGGTTTGGTAGAGAAACTGGACTGCTTCATGATTGGGCGGTCAGGGTATTTTAAAAAAAAAAAATTGAGAACATATTTGCTAATTTTTTACTTTTGGAGATTATTAATAAAAATAACGGCAAAAAATACATTGAACATAGTCGGTCAGGGTATCTTTTTAAAAAAAAAATTGAGGACAGATTTGCTAATTTTTTATTTTTAGAGATTATTAATAAAAATCACGGCAAAAAATACATTGAACATAGTCGAAAGAAATTTAACTACACTGACTCCCCATGTGGCCATGTGCACTGAAAAGATGCAAGCAGACGTACAAGTCAAAACTGAAGGTGTTATGCCCAAGGGCTTTCATAAAATAAAAGAAACTGTTATGTTAAAATAAGACCTCTGACTGACAGGTAAAAGATACTTTACGACAAACTAATATGCAATTTGACGAGAGAGAATTATAAGTGGCTAGTTAGTATTACTCTCCATTGGATTCTTAGTCCTATCAATTATACACCACATGCTAATAAATTAAATTAACCCATAAATACATAATCAATTTCCCTTTGCTAGATCTGGCGCTCTCTTAGAAATTACGCGTTGCTTTCTTCCATGGGTCTCCTCCGCCTCGGTGTGACGGTGTCCAACTCGATTAGTACGAAATTTGTAAATTGCGTGACGACTTTGCTAACATAGTTGGCGTATGGTGGGTGGGTGGATCGTAAATGATGCTGACCAGACGTCCTTTTTATATTGACATGCTCTATCGATTTATCTATGCGCCTACGCCGAAACAAGTTGCGAGTGCTCTTATACGCTTTACAAAAGTGGTTCGCCACACAGAATCAATCCCATTTAACGAACCTTAAAAATATATCTTCTTCGTCGGATCTAGGAGTGATTAATGAGTGAGTATGAGAGAGTTGGAATATGCTCGTGCTTAGTTCATTAGCTTAATGAGCTAGTCGATTTGAGTTGAGAAAACAATACTGAGTTGACAGTTGTGCTCGTGCTCAGTTCGTTAAATGCTAAAGTTGACTCGTTAATAAATCAAGCTTGTAGGCAATTTGAATTTTGTAAACTAGGAATTCGGATTTTTTGTGAGCACCGGTGGAGAGATCGACAGTGATTTACTCATACTCGGATTCCTTGGGTTAGGATTAGGGTGTGGTGGTGTAACTGGTGTTGTATTGGTGTTGGTGTTGGGTGGCAATGTCGGCGAATATGGTGGTGGCGTTGGATCCGCTGGGTTAGGGACTTAGGGTTAGCGAGAGTGAGTGAAGTCGGAATTGTGAGTTTGTGAGTATGAGAAAGTAATAGAATATAGACGGAGAATGAACTTTGAATCTGTTGGGTTAGGGTCGCTGAGTGTCTGGGTCTGAGTGTAACTAACTTGGATTTGGGTTTGATCCGGTTGGTATTGAATGTGGCATAATTTCATATTTCATGTAACTCAATTTTTAATGAACGAGTTATGAGCGAGTTAAAGTATGCTCATGCTCGGTTCATTAAGTTAACAAGCAAATTGATAATGAGCGAGTTGATAGTGAACGAATTGTTAGTGAGCTTTTAGCAAACGAGTTACGAGTTATGAGCGATTTACTCATCTCTAGTCGGGCCTATGTGATGTTGGGTTGATTTTGTTCTGCTCTGGGCCAGTTTCCTGAGTCGGACGCTCAAATAGACTTTTAGAAATGTCATATTTTAAGTGCATGGATATATAGCATATATAAAATAACCTCATGGGTATAGCAAAATGGAGTACGAAACACTCTGACTGGAGAATGCACAGCACGGCATGTGTACAGTAATGTAGTGTGATTATTTGCGTGATATAATTATTTAAAAAAAATTGATACAGCATGGCACAGCGAATGAACTGGTCTAGTTACGGCACGGTATGGCGCATGGTTACATGTGATCAGAATTGTTAGATTGTGATAAAAAAATAAAATTTGAATAAACTAACTTAAAATAAAAAAATATATAGTTAAACGTGATTAACCACATTTGAACACAGTCACGACATAACTAGCGTGTCGTGATCATTCACATACCATGTCTGTCTCTCCAAACTTGATCATGACACAACACATAAAAATCTTAGACATACCACGTGACTCAAATCACAACACAGCACGTCACATATTTACATCCAAAATGGAGGGACTTGGTTTTGAAATTATTGTAATGCAAATCAATAAAATTATAATAAATCTATACAGTGATTAGAATAAAAATAACTAAAATTAATTTAAAGTCAATTTTAAAGGCATTGCACTCATACAATTAATTTTGTTGATTACTTTTAGAGTTCAAAAAATCGAAAAAGAAATTCTCATATATTCCACAAATTAATTTCTGAGATAAATGAAATAGAAATTAATAATATTTTCGTCAACATGACGTTTTAAAAACAATTTCATTAAAATAAATTTTCTATTTATTAAATTATCATATATTTTTTAGATTGCAAATAAAATTGCCACTTAAAAGTTGAGATTAGAATAAAATTATCAAATGTAGATGCTATAACTGTTAATTTCTTTAAAAAGAATCTGAATTTTATTTCGAAAATCATGACAAAAAATTTTAAGATATGGCGCTTGAAATATTTCAAAATCCCGGAGTAGTTTATATCTCTGACCATTTCTAAATCTCTATAACCGATAATTTTCACTTCAGAGATACTAACCTTAAGAAGAAATAAACCTACCAAAACAGTATCTTTAGAGCTCTAAAGTTACTGTTTTGGTAGGTTTATTTCTTCTTATCTTCTGATACAGTTATACTAACTAAAATATAAATATCTCACCAGCCAAATTATTTCCCATTTCCAAATATACTTGGTAGAAGTAAAAGTAAAAGAAAAAACAGAGAGAACAAAACAAGATAGGGGAATTCGGCATCTGCTATTATTTGTCAAGAAAGCACAACTTACTATTCCAATCAGGTCCGCGCGCCCGATCGAAAACAAATCAAATCCATACCACTAATGCCTTTAACAAGTTAATACCTGAATAATAACATAAGAATTAAAAATTCCCTATTTTTTTTTTAGGAAAGCGCTATTTTGAGAACCAAAATTGTAATATTAAGGGCAGTAAGATTTTTTTTTCTTTTATTGTCCAATTTACCCTTGACTCCGTGCATTTACTAATAAAAAATTTAAGAAAGAAAGATACAGCATGAAATTTAAATACACTATAACCATTAATGGAAACATATCTTAAGAATAAGAATATGAACTATTCAATTTAAATGCTAAGTTTCTTTTATTTAAATGCAACCCTAATTTATAGAAGTAAAAGTATAAAAAAAATCGTATAAATTAAAATTAAATTATATAAGATTTAATTTTATTCGAAACGATTTGGAACCAAAACCTCTGACATTAGATCTCTCCTCATTATTACATGAGAAGAATTTAAATTTTCTCAATTATATTTTTGGTTTGAATCTAATAGGTATTAATTTTACCGATCGTATTTTTATAATGAGTGAGGCTATGGTACTTCGGCTAGTGTACTATGGCTAGTGTACTACGGCTCAATATGGTACTTTTTAAAATCCTAACGGTCGATCCGAACCGTTCAATGTGATATCCATATGAATATGTACTTGCAAACTAAATTTTATATTTTTTCAAATTTTTTTACTATTTTTTTAGATAGGTAGAATTTTGATGGTCCATAATTTGTATAAAACACTAAAAATTCTACCTATTTAAAAAATAGTAAAAAAATTTGAAAAAATATAAAATTTACTTTGCAAGTACATATTCATATGGATATCACATTGAACGGTTCGGATCGACCGTTAGGATTTTAAAAAGTACCATATTGAGCCGTAGTACACTAGCCATAGTACACTAGCCGAAGTACTATAGCCTCACTCTTTTATAATTGTATTGCCAATGAAGGACGTAAACTTTCTTGTCATTTTACTCTTTCTAGACAAAAATTACATATGATTTTCAAATCATTAGAAAAAGGTGTTACTTAATTTGTCATTTGCATTAGAAAATTAAAAAAAAAAGACAAGTCATTTATGGATTTATTTTCTAAAAGAATTTAATTACTTCCATTCACATACATGATATTCAAATTTAGACCATAATTGATGAGCTTTAAATAAAGGTAAATCAGGTATTAAGAGAAAATATTTTTCTCATCGCTCAATATTATAATTCATACTCTCACAATAGCACCCTCCTTATTTTTAATATCAAAGGTGAGAAAAACACCTAAACCAACTCACAAATATATATAGCTACTACCATGCTTTTCAAAAAAAAAAAAAAAACTCACAAATATAGAATCATCCACATGTCATAAATTACATCATTGAAGAAGAGTATTCACCTTACAAATATGAAATATTCACAAGGTAGTATAGTTAATTTATTTGCAAAGAAGTATCTACAATTCTTAATTGATCACAATAACTTAATCATACAGTGGGATATATATATAAACAACAATGTGAATTTGCGATTTTATCTTTTATTTACAACAAATCAATGGAAGTATGTACCTTACACCACTTGTGTGCTAATATTCAAGTGCTGAGAAACAGATCTTATTTGCAGTGCGGGGCTAATAGTGCGCAACCCAGTAAAGCAGTCCAGAGGCACTCTCATTCCTCCAACATTGATAGATTCAAGCTTGCGACATTTATTTACAAGTGCAATCAAGCCACTCTCTGTAACATGGCGACAGCTCCATAGAATTATAGTCTGCATAATAATTATTTAGCTGAATGAAATATTTGCCTGACATCTCACAAGTAGGCGTTGAAATGAATTGGTTCACGTTGCTATTAACAATCATACATTTAGGCCCCCATTTGCTATTAGCAATCATACATTTTTATTGTCATGAGCTCTCATGACTCATAAACCAGATTACATCTTAGATGAGTCGGAGACATATTAGTCATTTCTCAATGCAATGCAACAAGAGTTATTTTAGTAAAGACATAAAGAGGTAATTTGAAGAAGCAACTCTAACACTGAATTCAACTAAATGGTAAAAATCAATTATCATCAAAGGACAAGATTGGGAATGCCGACTAAACTTCAAAACAGGGGAGTAATATTTTCCTCTCATGCCATCAAATTTTTTAAATCATCCCACAAATGGTAAATTGTTCATTCTTCCTTCATGAGAAAATACAAGACCAAGTAGCAAGGTAATCTAGGCTCTCAAAATTCTTATCAACAGAATCCTAATCAATGCATTCATAAATTTTATGGATCGACCATCAAAGTTAGTGCAATACAATGTACATTAAAAAGAGCAGTAAATGGAACTTGCCTTCAGATTTGGGCAGTGGTTTGCGATTGCATATAATGATTCATCAGTAATAAAGGTTCCACCAATGTTAAGATGTTGCAAAGAATAGGCTTTTGCAACCTGGAGATAGAGACATACCTATTGTTATAGATTCCAGCATGGGCCCCTCTTAGATTCTGGTGCTATATTGGGTTCAGTGCCAGTACAGTTCTGGATCGTACCATAACCATGACCATTTACAACAGTTTTGATCTCTACATTCTTAGATTTATTGCTCTGTTTGCCTAATTGAGCATGGAGGCTTAAAGATTTTCCGACATGTACATACAAAATATGGCCTTTTTCTTAAATTTCTGTGCTTTCTACTGACTGTACCTAATCCTTCTTCATCTGTAACATTAGTATACCATTCAGCCCTAGTTTTTTCACTAACACCATGGTAATCATCGGTACAATATGATGCTTTTGTAATTTCTGAAATTCACTTTTAGGAGTTATCTTGCTTCACTACTATTAGGAAGGATAACTGATAGTACCAAGAACTTCTATGACAGTGAATGAGGTTCTTACCAGATTAATAACACCTGAATCAGTTATTCCAGCCATTCCCCACAGGGAAATAGATGTCAATTTCCCTACACATTTTGCTGATGAAATTTTGAATAGTCCTTCATCAGTGATCTGGCAACCCCAGCAGCTTCGCGAACTAGAAAGAGTGTAAATTTTAAAAGAGTCAACAAACAAAAATAAATTATCCTCGGCATTCTTGCAATCAAATTCTCAATGAACATACTAAAATTAGTACTCGCTATTTAAAGGAATTTACATGTTGATTTTGGAGTGTATATCAATTTTCTGTAACTAATCAAGGTAGGTCATCAATATTTACTTTCTTCTCAAAACACTAAATCCAATCCTAAATTTGATACTGATGGAAAAGTTATTTTACACAAACTTAATCTTACAATGAAAAATAGAGGCTGATTGAATTGGCTTATTTGGGATGCCAAATACTGTAGTCTATGGATGTACTCCAAAATTCAAAAGTAAAATTATCTGAAAGATCAATTACTAATTTCAGTATGCATTTTCCACATATTCCAACGGGTAAAGGTCAGTGAAGATGGACCTGTAACGGAACCAGTACCACTATAATTAATTATCCAAATAAGAAGGTTCTCTCTATGATATATATAAAAATAATAAGGTGTGAAACGTAAAACGAGACGAAATAGGAAACAACATGCTGCTTACATGTTAAGCTCTTTAAGGTTGTCAGCAGCACAGACGAGTCGAGCTGTCGACTCATCATCCATCCGCTGATCGGCGAAGCTCAGCCGCTCTCTCCCCGCCAGTGACACCAGCGCTGCCCATCTCCATTTCTTACATACCCCACCAGCCCTTCAACCAACAACCAAGGCAAAACATCACATAATAAATAAATAAAGATAAAGCATACAACAGGAAACTGTAATTAGTACAGCAGCAGAGAGTGGCGAATCCTTACTGGGCTAAGTCGCGGAAGGAGGGAAGGAGGAAGAAGGTGTAAGCCAGTAGGTCGATCGGAAGCCTCTCGATCTCCGCCTCTGTCTCCGTCGCCATTAATTGGAGCGGGAAGTTCTATGACTTCCTAGGCGGAGGAATTAATAGACGCTACCGACGAAGAGAATCTTCTACCATAGTTCTCCAGCGTTCGATTGCCTCGGTTCCCAGTGCGAGGTCCTGCTTTCTCACACGAATCTCAAGGGAATTGGGGGGAAGATGAGCTGTTGAATGGCACTGGAGAGGAACTGGACGATGAAGGAAGAGCATTGCGGGAGAAAAATGGGTTGCTTCAAACTAAAAAAGGTTGACAGTTACTTACGGAGAGGTCACGGAAGCGGACATCTGTGTCAGGTTCCTCTGAAGTAACTTAAATCTTGTGTTTAGATCAGTCTGAGATGGAATACACGTGTCGTTTTAGTATTCGTGAGAATACATATCTGACGGTCCAGATCTAAACCCAAATTTTGAGATACTTTAAGGTGCTATGAATATGTGAAGAGGGACCACAGCTAGAGAGAATCATGAATTCCCAACCTCTGAGACATCTCAAACTTTGACTGTTTTTCCGGAAAATCTAACCTGTTCTAATTAGAGGTGCTACTTTTATTCGATTACCCGGATCCGATCCGGAACTGACCCAGATCCGGTTAATTTGGGTAGGGTATGGTTTAAAAAATATAACCGGTTAAATTATGGGTACGGTTACAAAATTAATAATCTAATATCCGATCCGGATCCGAACCGGAACCGATATTGTAATGGATAGGATATGGGTTTGATTTAGTTATCCGACCCATAATCAAATCCGACCCGATACCCATATAAATACCCGATAAAACATATATGAATAACTATGAAAATACAATTTTACATATAATCAAATCAACAAATGTCACGCCAGTAATCACATTTTGCATATTAATTTTTTGAATAAAATTTATTGCTTTGAATTTATCCTTCAGTATCTGCCTTATATATCCTCCTCATTATCATGAAAATTTATTGCTCTCATTGATATGCCATTCGCAATAAATCTCATTGAAATCAAATATTTGCCATAAATTTAATTCTCTATTCAAAAAATTAGTATTAATATTCCATTCATGGATTTTTTGAATCATAGAAAAGGAAATCACCATCTCTAATATTTTACTTTCTAAAAATTATATCTATTCTTCAATATTTTGTTTCAAAAGTTATTTATCTCAAGCCTCCAGAATTCAAAAGCTATTAACAAAAAACAAAAAACTTTCGAATACTTTTTGTTACACCATGAGTACTCCAAACAATCAACAATCAAATCCCGAAAATACTACTCAAGTTTCACAAAATATATTGAAGGCTCTTAATGAGAAAAAAAGAAAAACATCTGTAGTATGGGAGTTGTGACATATACCCACTCCGGATCCGGAACCGCCCCATATCCGAACCGGATCCGATAATTCACAAATAAGTTATGGGTATCTATCTACCCGGAACCGAAAGACTGGACCCGAAATATCTACGGGTAGATAGGTATCCGGATCCGGACCCGACCCGACCCGATTTGAAACAAATAAGTGTAAGGATCGAAATTTGGACCCGCACACTTTTAAGGTACGGGTCCAAATATAATAGTATCCGGACCCGACCCGACCCGACCCGATAGCACCTCTAGTTCTAATACGTTCTGCACGAATCTCAAAGCATAAACAATACTGGCCTCTGCGCTATCCCCGAGTAGACACCGTGCACGTCGGTCACGCAAAAATTGAGATATCTCAGAGGATACGCACTCGAGAATCATAAGGTCGTTACAGTGACAAACAAGAAATTTAGCCCACGTGAGATCTTATGCAGCGCACAACATGTACGGAACTATGGATGCACTTACCTAGCAGCTTGCCGGTCATATGATTTCATCATGATTCGTTTTGGATTATTTCACAAGAGATCGGACGGCTGATAGCTACGCAGTGAAGGGATGCGGATTTAATTCAGGTATGCCATGTGCTCCGAGCTTTCACCGACTGACGTTAACTATTTCGCTGCTGTCTTAAACAGTATAGAAAAAGTAACTTTTTAGGGTCCGTATTTTTTTATAAATAGGAAAAAGAAAAAAGAAAAATCGATAATAATTAACATTTTCAGGGAAATTTGAAATCTAAGAAAATCGTATGGTTTGTAACGTCCAGCGGACGTTATTAACTATAACATTCAGATAATCTGCCCCATAAACTCTTTACTTAACAAAACAGCGCAAAAAAAAAAAAATTTACAAGACGTTATGGACAAAAGCGTCCACAGATTTTCTTTTTGCATCTAGTGTTATTTTTTTCAGAAATAGTAACCTCCTTTTTTCTTAGATAGCAAAAACTGTTTTTTTTATTCTTAGATAATAATTTTTTTTTTTTGTTGATAGTAACTTCTACTGTTATTTTTTCTTAGATAACAATAGCTGATTATTTTTGCTGCTGTCTGGACTTTACAAAGAGTAACATCCTTTTTTTTGCGTTGTTTAGTTAATTAGAAGTTAATTGTTTTCGATAATCTGAGCACTATGGTTTATAACGTTCCGAGGACGTTATACACCTTCACGGATTTCTTAGATTTCGAATTCCACCAGAAACGTTAACTATTATCGAATTTTATTTTTGGTTTTTTTCTATTAATAAAAAATTCAGCCGTAAGTTTGTCAAGGAATTTTGCAAGATACAATTTGACGAAAATAAAAATTCACTTAAAAAAAAGTAAATCTTATGAGTACGGATTCGTATGAAATTGATTATAGAAATGTGCTGAAGTGAATATTCGAACATATTGTAAAATTAGTTGTAAAAAATCTTATTTTTCTTTCTAAAATGTTTGATATTATACAATTGTTTTTATTAATAAAATTGTTAATATTGCAATTAAATAAAAATAGATTAAACAATAACATACATTACTTATTAATTGTTATTTTATAAAATACAAATTTTCCTGTACACAAAATTAAATTCTTTCGACAATAAAATAATACCCCCCTCGTATTATATTACGATGATAGAAGCAGCTTCGAAAAATGATAGAAGTGTTGTCAGATACAACAATATTTTTACACTTTAATATCGTTTGATAAAACATTAGTTAAACAAATAATATTGCGTGGACGAATAATATTATTGGATATGAAATCTTACACGATAAACATATATATAGATTGACCCTATATTATCTAATAAACCAAAAAAATAAAATCTGCTGGACGCAAGAGACGATTAAGAAAGAGGGTATGTCTAAATATACCCAATTTTTTATTTATATCCAAAAAATAAATCAATCACAAAACATAACCAAGTTGGAGGCCAAAATTCGAAATTTACCCAAACCGGAAATTTTTTTTCCGAAATTGAACTCCAATTCCGGAAATTTTTTTTTCCGGATTTAGCTTTTTTTTTTTTTTTTTTTTTAAGAGTTTCCGGATAAAATTTATCCGGATTTAACAATATATATATATATATATATATTTTTTAGAGATTTCAGATAATTTTTTCTAAACTTAACAAATTTTTTTTTTAAGAGAAAATAGCTAAAATACTGAAATCTAACGCTAAAAAATCAAATTGTTTTTTTAATATTTGTTAAATTAATTTAAAAATTTCAAAATGGTGTAGAATAATTTAGAAATTATCAAAATAGCTAAAATATTGAAATCTAACACTGAAAAATCGAATTGTTTTTTTACTACGAATAGGGCCAATTAGAGAGGGAAAAACGTGCCGTGCCGTGACTAACACGCCGTGACTTTGGTCACGTGCCGTGCCATGCCATGACCAAGTAAATTTTTCACGTGCCGTGCCGTGCCGTGACAAAATTACGAGGGGTGGTCACGGCACGCGAGTCACGCCGTGACTAAGTCGTGCCGTGACTAATTCGTGCCGTGACCAAACGCGCGTTAGATTTTTTTTAGTGTTAGATTTTTTTAATTAATTTACCAAATATTTAAAAAAACAATTCAATTTTTTTTAGTGTTAGATTTCAGTATTTTAGCTATTTCAAAATGGTGTAAATAATTTAGAAATTATCAAAATAGCTAAAATAATAATATCAAAATAGCTAAAAAACAATTCGATTTTTTTTAGTGTTAGATTTCAAAATGGTGTAAATAATTTAGAAATTATCAAAATAGCTAAAATACTGAAATCTAACACTAAAAAAAATCAAATTGTTTTTTTAAATATTTGGTAATTAATTAAAAAAAATCTAACACTAAAAAAAATCTAACGCGCGTTTGGTCACGGCACGAATTAGGTCACGGCACGACTTAGTCACGGCACGCGAGTCACAGGCGTGACTCGCGTGCCGTGACCACCACTCGTAATTTTTGTCACGGCACGGCACGTGAAAAATTTACTTGGTCACGGCATGGCACGGCACGTGACCAAAGTCACAGCGTGTTAGTCACGTCACGGCACGGTACTTTTTTCCCTCTCTAATTGGCCCTATTCGTAGTAAAAAAACAATTCGATTTTTGAGTATTAGATTTCAATATTTTAGCTATTTTGATAATTTCTAAATTATTCTACACCATTTTGAAATTTTTTAAATTAATTTAACAAATATTAAAAAAAACAATTCGATTTTTTAGCATTAGATTTCAGTATTTTAGCTATTTTTCTCTTAAAAAAAAAATTGTTAAGTTTAGAAAAATTTATCCGAAATCTCTAAAAAAAAAAAAAAAGCTAAGTCCGGAAATTTTTTTTCCGGAATTGGAGTTCAATTTCCGGAAAAAAATTTCTGGAGTTAGACGTTGAATCCGGAAAAAAAATTTCCGGTTGGATAAATTTCGAATTTCGCCCCCAACTTGGTTATGTTTTGTAATTTGATTTATTTTTTGGGATAAATAAAAATTCGGCCTAAATATACGAGTACTCTTTTGTGATTTCTTAGAAGTCACTAGTCAGTATTCCTAAGTTTTAAGTACTAACCTATCATATTTTATTCACGAATCAAGTTAAAGTACAAATAATGTAAAAGATCATAGTACAGATCGCGAAAGGTTAAATTAAAAACTTAAAATAATTTTAAATTGATTATGTTATTTTGAGCTCTATTTTCACGGCAGTGGAACGCACTAGTGAAAAACACATATTAGGATCGGTTATTTACGCACATTAGGATCAGACTTAGGGGCCATGCTGACCCGGACGATGCAAATGTCGAATGTAATCTGGGTCGGTTAAAGAACCGATGCTAAAAGTCCCAATCAAGATCGGTTATTTGTAAACAACCGATCCTAATTGTTGAAATCAAGATCGGTTATTTGTAAACAACGATTCTAATTGTTGGAATCAGGATCGGTTGTTTACAAATAACTGATGCTAAAGTTTTTTTTTTTTTTTGTGCTGGTCAATAAACATTCAGCATTATTTTGCAATAAGACATGAACAAACCAAAATAAAAAGGAAACTAATAAACCTAGTACATACCTGTCACACCCCAAACCCAGAATCTTCGGATTAAGGTGTGATCAGTCCCCGCCTCGTGTTTAATTATATCTAAATACGCAAGGCTAATCAAATACAATAATCGACAAACACAGCGGAAGCGAAATAATATAAATAAGCATCAGTCATATATCAATAAATAAACATAAACATACATGCGTCCATACAACCCACATCACAAAATACACATAAGCTAATGAAGAGGGATACAAGATCTATCAAGACCGATGTATAGAACAAAACATCGGACTCATAATCCTAATCAAAGGGTCCTATAATCTATCTTGAAGCGGCATGACCATCAGGGACAGCTCTTGGCATCTCCTGCTGCGGAACTCCAGTATCTGTACCTAAAAAATCCCACATCACAAGGTGGGTGAGCGACCAATCGCCCAGTATGTGACCCAGAATTACCACTTCAGGGATCCTCTTTGGTCAAAGCACATTTAATGGTGATCTACGTAAAATTCGGTAATTTGTACTTTTAAAATGCAAATGCTTAAATATAAAACAACCTATTATATTTATCTACTAAATAAAAATACATATAATAGATGACATGATGTGATTTTCCTATCATGACAGCATGCAAAATTCCCAAAACAAAATACAAGGTAGATAATATAGTATTCATTCGAAGTCCAATACCGAGGTATTGTGTGTACAAATAAAATATAATAGTACGGATACAATATATGTACACCCCGGTCTGTGCGAATCGGACCCAAGGTCCCACAAGATATTAGCCCAAGGACGGTGGGCAGGGAGCCAATGATACACGATACCCAGAGACATTGTGTGAGCAAACAGTACACGCTATCAAGGACATCGAGCATTAACTCGCAAGAGTGTATGCCCACTCGCCGATGAATATATCTCAATCCGTGTATTTTTCCTTACTCTAAAACGATCATTCAACTTACATATACAAATAGGAGAAATCTACAAGCAAGTCGTAAGTCTAGTTAATCTGTCTCCTCATGAGCAAGACGACGGAACTCCACCGCCTGGCCAGACCAATGGGACAATCCAAGAGACACGCAGCCTCGTATAAAAACCTGGGACACGCAGCCCCATATCACACACCAGAGACACGCAGTCTCATAACACACTGAGACACGCAGCCTCATATCACACACTGAGACACGCAGTCTCAAAATCCATATATGGCGAGTAACTCCTAATGTAAGGGAGATCCAAGCTCGAATCGTTTGTACCCGGCGACCGCAGCCTCCGATGTACGTAAATGTAAAAATGAACGAGTATATATATAATTCCAACTTTAATACATATAATATTTCCTAAGGCAAGACCACCCGAGAGATCAAGTGATCAAACGGCTCAGTGGCTAACGGGCCGTCTCGTATCCCATACTACGAGACGGAACGCAGTCACTCAGTCTCTACTCAGCCCTCACCAATGCCTATGATCGTTTAAATGATTATACTATTGTCCTCTACGAGAAGAGGACAAATAATAGCCTAATATCTATAAGTCTAAAACCTATAATTAAATTACTCTACCCCCTATTTAAAAGCAGTAAATTTTCATTTAGAAGGGCTTATGCAATTTCTAATTACAGTTCTGAAAGGATAAACATGCTCTAATGCAACTACAAATTTAAAGTGCGTATGACAGGTCAAGTGGTCGACTGGTTAGAGTACGCCACGAAAAAGTAATTCAGATATCCCACACCTGTAGGCAAGCTGAAGGCGTGTGCTAATCGCCTCTGAAATCTGCGTGCTCCGCGTATGCTCCGGTACCGCCGTCAGCGAGGTCAGTCCAACGGGTCGGGATCAGGATAGGTCGGATGTCCTGAAATTCGTAACGTAATCTAATTAGGTTCGAAACTATTATCGAACCCTTGCTACCCTTATTATATTATTTACAAACTTTAATTTGAAGATAATTGTTTTAATTAGATTCTTTAAGTATTTAAAAGAGATCCTAATTACTTACGAAATTTAAAAACGCGTAATTATTTTACGAAGTTAAATAGTGTGGTAATTAATTGTGTCTAAATGTTCGTAACGAAAAATAAGTATTTTATTTAATTCTCTAATAGTTATTTTAATTTATTCTTAAGTACGTATTTATTTCAATAAAATACGTCACTAACCAATTGTTAAAATAAGCGATATGATACGAAAATCATTAATATAACATATTTTATATCCTTGTAAATTCTTTAAAATGCTTTATAATATATGCAATTTTTTTATCACTAAGTAAGATAGATAATTAAATTACTTAACTAATTAAATCTAATTAAATGTGTTTATCCTAATTAACTTAGGCCCTCTAAATTTTCCAAATATCATCCAAGGCCTAAATAATTACTCACAGCCCCCTTAATTTTATTTTATTTACATTCGGGTCCCCTGTCAATTCAAGGCTGGTAACAACACAAATCAAACCAGCAATGCCAGCAGCCTCCCTGGGCCTTATCTACTGTTATAAACATCTCAAACATCATAGCCGCAAGATAGTAAATCCAACACCACGCAACAGCACACAAAACCAGAATTTGTCACTGAAAACATGCCTCAGCACAATCAACACCAAAGGTGACAGAGAAATCCAGTACCAGTATTGGTACTGGTAAGGCCAGATTCCGAAGTCAACAAGGCAGCAAGCAAGAACAAGAGGAATTAGCACCGCACAAGATCAGTGGAGGCTGGTACTGACAGTGTACAGGTCACTCAAAACAGGGCAGAAAGCAAGTACCAGGCAGCAGCAACCCAGCACAGATACCAGCAAAAACAGAAACGGCCACGCACAGATAACACAAGCACCGAGAAAAAGGAGATCAAACAGCAAGAGTGCATAGCACCACGTTCAACAATCGCAACCCGAAAATCCCTAATTCAGCCCGTGATTAAGTCGGGGGAAAATCAACAACCCGCACTAAATCTGTAAAATCCCCGTTTCCTCACCAAAATTCATCATCGCTGAGAAATTCAACAACTCGCGCGAGACATTCAATCAATCAAAATATACGACATTTTCTTCTCTAAGCACAAATCAACAACAAAGAGGGTTCCAACATTACCCGAATGGAGAGGAAAGGCAACAAAGGCAGCGAACCAGGTCAGCACCCAATCGAGCGGGTCAAGCGCAAATCAGCAACACCACACCAAATCGAGCGGGTCGAGCACCAGAACAGCACCCAGAGCGCAACAGAAACAACCCACCAGAAAAACGGAACCCCCAACTTTCTAGGGTTCCAAAATCGCAAGAAGAATGGAAACAGAATGAGCGAGAGAGAAAGAGATTTGTCTCATCACATGAGCAAGGAGAGTGAGAGCAGAAAAGAGGCAAAAACCAACGGCCATGGGGGGTTATATAACCCGGGACAGTAAAAATCGCGCAAGAGTCAAGGCTCTCTGACAGCCGTGTGACCATAGTCGTCGTTCGCACTAGATGAAGTGACGGGAGCAGGTAAGCGAAGAAAATCGCGACCCAGAGGCCAAAGAACCAGTATCTTCTGTGTTACTCGAGAAAATAAAATGAGCTCTCAGCCGGTGGATATTCGGGTGATTGGAGGGGGCAGTATTATTTATGCTTTGAGATTCGTTGTAAATTTAAATCCACCGGCTGAGACTCACTTTATTTTCTCGAGTAACACAGAGGGATCTGAATTCGAGGCCAAAACGGGCGGGAGAACCCTAGGGTTCTCAGCAGCTACAGCGCAACAGAGAGAGAGTGAGAGAGATTTTCAAAGAGGGGAGGGGGCCAGGGGCCAGAGGAGAAATAGAGAGGGTCAGTGGGGAGGGTTAATAGAGGGACTGCTTTGAGGTTCGTGCAGCAGTAAAATGAACGGTTGAGATCTATTAAAAAAAATTAACACATCATTTTTAGTGATCCCTCCCCTAGAATAAAAATATATCTAATTTGATCAATCAATAGGTTTAACAATTTGTACAAATATTATTTATAAATTCTAAATTTATTTATGAACTTCATCTAATATTTAACGACGTTATTATTTTACAAATTTTCTTACTTCTAAACGTGTCGCGAATTTGTATTTTAATTTACTAAATTGAAAATTTTATGTTAGTTTAATAAATGTCTTCATATAATTTATTTCATTTTTTAATTAACTAAAAGTTTTAATTAGGCGAAAATTATAAATTGTTAGTTAATTAATCATTTAAAGTTTAATTAGTTACAAATGTTTAATTATTAGATTAATTAACTACATTTGAAAATACGGAATATAACAATACCTGTTGTCAGTGTTCTAAATAGCGCGCTATAGCGGCGCTATAGCGTTTTTGGACCCCAAACGCTACGCTACGACATCAAAATGCGCTATTTGCGCTACGGCCGCTATAGCGGCCGCTACAACGCTATAGCGGTCCGCTACAGCGCTATTTGCGCTATACAATATGGGTTTTTTTTTTATTTTTTTTTTAAGCAATTTATATGGGTTTTAAATAAAGATAAAAAAAATCTCAAACCGAAATTGAATTTGTTGCTACTTGCTACAATTAAATCAATTTGAAATTGGGAATAGAAATTGAAATTTGAATAGAAAAAAAGTCCAAACCGGAATTAAAATTTGAATAGAAAAAAAATAGATCATGTCATGAATTCATGATACTTAAGATATTTTTAATAGGAAAAATCGATAGTTTATGATATTGCTATAGGTATTTTGAACCGCAATTTGGACTTTGTACGGGTTCAATATGAATATTATAATTTCTTAATTACTTTGGTGTTATTTATTGTTCTATGAGACCTTAGATAATGTTGATATTTAGTACAAATATTGAATATACGAAATGTAAAAAAAAAAACTCTATTTGGAATAGCTTCCGCTATAGCGACGCTATTCGCTATAGCTTTTTTTTTAGCCTTCCCGCTACGACGCTATAAACGCTATTTAGAACCTTGCCTGTTGTAGATACTCCTTGAGAGTAGTTGCTTCAGAAGGAAAAACATCTACAAATGTTGTCTACAAACATTAACATAAAAAGACATTATGTGTCTAAATTTAAAACTTTTAAGTCAAATTCTGAAACAAAAGCACATAATTAGTTACCTTAAGCTCAAAGGACTTGAGATCTCTTGCAAGCTGCTCTGCATTTATCCTTCCCGTGCAAGCAATCTGACCAAATTCAATATCATTTCCTAAGCAGTACAAATGCACAATAGCAAATCTCGAAAGAAATTGGTTTATCTGTCGCAAATTGCAAAAATTCAAAATTCACAATTCACAATTAAAAAAATTAGGATTTGATTTTGGTATCGTACCAATGGCACCAGTGAGCTCCTCAAGCCACCGCTCATACCTTCTCCTCTACGATCTCCTCAGGTAGTCTTTGGTGAAGCCTCGCCTCGCCTCACGGCCTTCCAAGGTGGCGCCTCGGGAACCCTAGTGAGAGTCGGAGAGTGAGATTCGTAGAGTGGGAACCCTCGTTTGCAACTCGCCTCACCTCACCACACCTCATCCTAGAGAGACGCACCCGAGAGAGAGAGTTGGAGCTAAGATGTGAAGAAGAGAGACGCACTGAGTTTTGAAAATGAGCCCCGGAGAGAAGACAGAAGTGAGTTTTGAAAATTTAAGGAAGTTTATTTTTCGCTAAGTTCACCATAGGCGCGAAATGAAAATGACCACAATCAGGATCGGTTGTTTACATTTAACCGATCCTAATAGTTGGTATCAGGATCGGTTGTTTACAAATAACCGATGCTAATAGTAAGAATCAGGATCGGCTGTTACAAATAACCGATGCTAAAAGTTTTTTTTTTTGCTGGTCAATAATTAATATGCCACAATCACAAACAAAAGAATCAGGATCGGTTCTTTTCAAAAAATCGATCCTGATTTGGCCAGCACTTTTAAGATCTTGAGCAGATTATCAAATATAATTACTCTTGTAATTATACCGCTAGCAGATAATATTACTCTACCAAGGGGCCCAGCGATACTATAACTCGTATAGAGATACGAGGGACAATAGTACTTTTGGTAAACCATCACTACCTCAGCTAAGCTATACATATCGAAGAGCTACCGTTAAAACTGTGTTTTACCGATAGCGTTAGGTAACAATCACATATATACATTTTAGTAGGAAAGATGAATACCTCATACTTTAGAACTTTAACACTGAATGAAAACATTAATGACACGAACACAATTCCATTTAATATTTCATTCAGGATCTGTAAAATACTATGTTCCTGGAACATGTATCTATGTGATTAAAATGACATCTCTTGTCAAATGATTTGTAAAACGTAACCATATTTTAATCCACATACTAACCTTGTAACGGTAAATTAGTGTTCCTGCTAATTACCTTGGTTAGAGACTTTTAAGAATATATATCATCTATATTATGAAGTTTCACAATTTATGAAGTTTCACAATTCCAGTTAATGACTCTAGTTAGAAAAAATAATGAATCATAAATACAATAATACTCAAGGCAACAAGATGATATAAAATAAATATTCATTTCATGAACAAAACTTTATGATAAATTATCGTATTGACTTCTAGATTATTACAAACTAACAAAAACAACTCCTTTCTCTCTCCTAGTTCGATCCTCTCTTGAAAGAAAAAAAAACCCTCTCCGCCTTCTCCGCTCGTCTCATCTCGATCTCAGACTGAAACTTCATCGGTCTTTGGCTCGACCTCCGTACCGGCGTTGAAGGCTGAGGAGTCAGTAACCTTCTACAAGGCGGCTTTTGGCGCAAAGGAGGTTAGTTGTGCATGCTGCTCCAAGCGCAAGTCCGACCAGAGAAGTGTTTTCTTTATAATAACCTCTCAGTCTCTCTCTCTCCTGCTCTCTGCTTGGAAAGTAGACATTTCTCTGCTTGGAAAGTAATTATTTTTTTAGAAATACTAGATATTTTAGGTATGAATACTTGATATATTATATATTAATACTTGCACGCATAGGCATCAATACTTGCACTCAGTTTTTTTAGAAATATGTTAGGTATCTTGTGTATGAATACTCGCATTACGAGGTATAAATACTTGCTCGACGTGATATGTATACTATAAATACTTGCTCGAAGAGGTATTAATACTCGCACTACGAGGTATGAATACTTGAACGACGGAGAACTTGAAAGCAGTGTTGTAAATAATGGTATGCGCTCATCGGACGGACAGGGTACCGCCAAGCAATTAATCAGGAATAATTGGGAATAATCGGGAATAATCGGCCATAATCGGAAAAAATCGGCCAATTAATCGGGAATTTGTTTTGATAGTTTGGTTACCGCCAATGACTAATCGGCCGATTAATCGGCCTAAACAGACGTTTTTTACAACACTGCTTGAAAATACTTCATCATGGATCTCATTTGAAAGAGAAAATTACGTAGAAGACGTTTGTGGTTTTAGATTCGCAAATTCCTCACAGATCATCAAAAATATTGATGAGATTAAACGGAGAAAAAAAAAACCACATCCAAAAACGTATAAAAACCACATCTCTGGGTTTCTCATAAATACTTTACTACATAATATTCACACTTTATTATAGTAATTATGAATACTTGACATTTTAGAGATGAATACTTGACAAGGTATGAATACTTGCTCGACGAGGTATGAATATTTACACGCCGAGGTATAAATAGTTGAACGACAAAGAACCCGAAAATACTTCATCATGGATCTCATTTGAAAGAGAAAATTACGTAGAAGACGTTCGTGATTTTAGATTCGCAAAATTTC